>JAJNLL010000086.1:0-140856 GCA_023089105.1 Lasiodiplodia citricola | reverse complement strand
CCCCCCCCGGCCCCCCACATTCCCGACCCACCAACCACCAACCACTAACCACACCGCCCATCAGTTCCCCAACCCCGACCTCGGCTCCTACATCTCCTTCCGCGACCGCCTGCGCCACATCGAAGAGCCGTTTTCCCTCAAAATCCCCAAGGCAGCCTGGCGCGGCAACATCAACAACGGCGTGCGCGAGGCCCTCATGGCCGTCGTCAACAACACGTCCGACGGCGATTGGGCCGACGTCGCGACGATGAAGGGACACCGCCTGCACATGGCCGAGTTCTGCAAGTACATGTTCGCGATACACACGGAGGGCATCGCGTGGAGTGGGCGGCTGCGGTACCTGCAGAATTGCGAGAGTGTGGCTGTCGTGCATCAGCCGTTGGAGTATCAGGCGCATTATTATGATTTGCTTGTTGAGGAGGGGCCGGAGCAGGTGAGTGTTTTGGTTTCCGTGGTTGTTGGTTGGTCGTGTGGGGCGGGGACGGGGCATGGGTATCCCGGGCGGGAGGCGTGGGTGGTGCCTGGTGCATGGTAACTGGGTGCGTGCATGGCTGACACATACACGCCCAACAGAACTACATCGCCGTCCGCAACGACTTCTCGGACCTCGAGGAAAAAATCAAACACTACCTCGCGCGGCCCGCCCTGGCCGAGCGCGTCGCCAAGACCTCGGCGGCTACTTTTCGCGACCGATATCTCACCCCGGCCGCCGAGGCGTGTTACTGGCGCCGCATGATTCGTAGCTGGGCCGACTGCCAGGCCTTCAAGCCCGAGCAGTACGAAGACGTGCACCAGTCGGACGGCAGCGTGTGGAAGAAGCAGCGGGGCGTCGATTGGGAGGCGTTTTTGGTGAGGGACCCGGGATTTAAGTTGGAGTTTCCGGGGAAGGAGAAGGAGAAGAGTGGCAGGGATGAGGATGGGAGGTGAGAGCGAATCCGAGGTTGGTTCGGAGGTTCGGAGGTTTGGACGAGCGTGTGACGTTTTTTTTTAACCAAGGATTGGGTGGCCTCGCTGTTGATGTCACTGGCTGATCACGAGAAGCTGGTTATCCCTCCTTTGCTAAGTTGGGGGCGTGTGTTCAATTTGTGATACAGGGATTTCGGAAAGAAAGAGGAACTACCCACCCTTCACGAATAATATTGGCAAGACGGCAACAAATGAGAATAAACCTAGATATACCTTCTTATTATGTATTACTGGATCAATAATGGTGCATTGTTTCGTCATTTTTCTCAAGGGCTAGAGCAGTGACGATTCTGTTGTTTGTCAAGGGCGGCCCAGTGGAACATCAAACATGGCAACAGGAATGCAGGTGTTCTCTGTGCGTGGCAGCACGGGATTATCTGAAGAGGTCAGGGAACTGATTGGAGATGGACCTAAGAAAGCGAGGTGTAGTTAAGTGTAATGGGATATCTGCATAATTCTCCGTTGCGCCGATATAAGGCAGCCAAGGCCCGACTCACCGACACCTCTTTTCCGTACCACAACGCCACCATAAGACGGCTGGGATGCAAGGGTCTGAACAGTAGGCTCCAGCGTGTGATTTCGTTGTTGCCAGGGTAGCGGTTGAACATGCATGACCTGAGTGTGTCCATTTATGAGGGCCATGTGAGTCCGCTATTGTCAGTATCATATCCTCAGACAATAACGATGACTATCTTAATCATTCTTATTGTCAGTTGCCTAATTGCAAGAGGCTTCGTAGTGCAGGCATACGATCCGATCAAAGACCAATGCATACGTTGGCATCACCAATGTAAGCAATGAACAGATTTAGAGAGGGGAAGTGCTGATATCTTCCTGATTTAGCCTACATCAAGATTGATTTCTTTACATCGATGGGGGTGTGGAGATCTTTAAGAAATCTGGGGAAACCGTTTTGGGATATAGTAAGTTTCCTGCAACAAATTGTCTGAAAGCAGTACGAAAGCTGACGTTCCGAAATGCAGACCAAAGGTTGCTGCGCATAGACGTCAGAAATTCATGGACTCCGGGGGACAACACGACTAGATATTCAGGCATAGACAAGCGCTTCGCCAACCCCAAGCCCCCGAGCCTTGTTCGAGGAGCACTGTACCAGGGCCCTCCAAACGATACCAGGCTATATACGTACGGCGGAACCACGTTTCTGGCCAATACTTCCTTCCCCAACTGGACCCCGCAGATCTCAGAGCCCTCTACTATCTGGGGCTATGGTACTTTCGCAGACACTTGGTCTAGTTATGATATCAAAGACGTAAGTCGGGTATAATTCGTGCATAGATTCTTACTAATATCTGCTGAAGAAAGCTCCTCGGAGGCCGAATCGTGGATCATATGCCGAAGCTCCCGCACTCGGCCTGGCATTCTATCTTAACGGACAGCTTGACGCTGGGTCCTCTCAAGATACTGCTCTGCTCGGTAACACAACGCAATATCTGGACGGCATGGTTATCTTCAACACTGTACACAACTGCGCCATGAACATTACTACAATCTCTCTTGGCACCCCCCGGGTGGCTGGTGGCCTGGTGTATATCGAGGGTGTTGGGGCGAATGGTGCTCTCGTAGCAGTTGGTGGGATGCAACGCGGGGACTCGGGCACTCGCAACGAGCTGGTAAGTAAGAGAGAGATGTATTCAAATTCAGCTAAGTTTACTTCATCAGATACCCTTCGACCATGTACATCTCTGTGACGATTTCACGGAAAACTCCACTTGGTACCATCAAGCAACAACCGGGGATGTACCACCTCCCCGATCCGACTTCTGCATGGTGTCAGCCCCTGCCCCCGATAAGTCGAGTCATAACATGTATGCATCCAATTTAGCTCTCATATGTTGTTACTAACTTTTCAAAGCTATATGTATGGTGGAATCGACGTGACAAGTGAAAATCGGAGGATGTTCGACGATGTCTATATATTGTCCCTACCGTCATTTACCTGGACCCGCACCGACAGCCCGGGAAATAGCTCTCGCTGGGGCCATACTTGCCACATCACCAGGGACCGGCAGATGCTCGTCGTGGACGGTTCAGTCGACTCCAGCTTGTACGACATTGAAACAACAGCTCAGCAGGTCAACCTCAGCAGCATTACATGCGCCGGACAATTGGATGAAATGGCAGTGTTGGACTTGACGACACTTCAATGGGGCTCAATGTTCAATCTGCCGGAGCATCCCTACGAGGTGCCCGATGCCATCGTGTCCAGAATAGGAGGAGGTGGGAAGGGCGGCGCAACAATAACTGCCCCGCTGGGCGGGTTCGCCGAAGCTGCTGTGTCCCAGATGTTTCATCCGGGGCCCACGTCATCGCAAAACAAAACGACTGAGAAGACTAAACATCATGTTAGCAGGACGAGTCTCATTGCTGGAACGCTTGTGGGTGGCCTTTGCGGACTTTGCGTGCTGATCGGTTTCATTTTTTACATGCTCCGAAGGAAGCGCCTTAGGGCGAATGAGGGCACAAGTGGAATCATTACAAAGACGACTACCCATACAAGCTCCGAGATGACGAACGACTCGATGGTCCAAGAGATGGGAGGCGCCAGCCGAATGCAGGAGATGGCAGTTGATATTCCGGTGCAGGAACTTCACGCACGTGAAACAAGAGCTGAGTTGGAGTAGGACCGGTTAAGCTATGTAGTCCTTCTCATTAAACGTCGACCGCAACATATCAAATCGAGCTCATGATGAACTGAAATACATCCGTCCTTTGTTTATAAGACGATGGCGATCATTGACCTCTTCTGTTCAGTAGTCCACCAGAGTATGGCAAACTTGACTGTGCCGGAAATCAAGGGGATAGGTAGGTGCCTAAATAGCTCCTCACTCGTTGCGATATAAATAATTTGTAGAGTGGGCCATACGGGACAACGTTGAGTCAGCAACATGCATTTACGGACAAATTCCGCACTGTTAGTCATCATTCTCCGCTTGACATGTCAGCTTTTCAATGCACAGATCCGCTCCAACTTTTCAGTTGCAGCACATTCACCATGGCGAACTTCACTCTCCGAGCCAAATTGAATTATAAATTGCAACTCAAAAGCCTGTGGACGATGCATTGATCCAACCTCCCGCATCCTCATATATAGTGCCCCCGCCGCTCGTCCTACAATGATCCATGGAGCACTCATGTAGAGACTCTCGTACCTGTTTCAGCACTAATCCATCTATTTGGAATGGACGATTACTTGATACGCCGATAAGGCTCGGCACTTGATAACTCCGTAGCATCCGTAAGCTTATTTCACCCTTTCGACCGAGAACATTAGTGTATTTTAAATCTCACTTCCCCGCGTTGAAATACTACATACACATCTGGTTCTACCCGCATCTTCTACCCCCTCTATCCCTCAACCATGCCGCAATTCAACCCCGACGACCTCTCCCGCTTCTCCAACTTCCGCATCTTCCGCACAACCTACAAAACCATCTCCGACCACGCCCTCACAACCGACATCCTCGTGCCCCTCCACCTCCTCTCCGCCACCAACCCCCAGCAGCCCTCCCGCCCCCCCTCTCCCCTCCTCCTCCGCTTCCACGGCGGCGGCCTCATCGCCGGCTCCAGCCTCTTCCCCGACTTCTTCGCACCCTGGCAATTGGCCCTCGCCCAGCGCCACTCCGCCATCATCGTCAGCCCCAACTACCGGCTGCTCCCGGAATCCTCCGTCGCTGACATCCTCGCCGACATCGAAGACTTCTGGACCTGGGTCCACGCCTCCCTCCAGACCTTCCTCGCGCAGCAGACGGGCCCGGCCGCTGGCATCCGCGTCGACACGGGCCGCATCATCACGTCGGGCGATAGTGCGGGCGGGTACCTCAGCATCCAGCTCGGAATCAGCCATGCAGACCAGATACGCGCGGTCACGGCCGCGTACCCGATGGTCGACGTCACGAGCCGGCACTTCACCGAGGCGTACGAGAAGCGCATGTTCGACATACCGCAGTTCCCGCGGAGCTTTATCGATGAGCATCTGGAGAAGGTGCGCGCGGGTAAGCTGCCGCAGGTCGTGTCGGAGGATCCGCGGTTGGAGAGGGGCCCGTTGATGTTTGCGATGACGCAGGATGGGTTTTGTAGGGAGTTTTTTCCGCGGGAGAGGAGGGAGCTGTTTCCGTTGGAGAGGGTGGAGGAGGGTGGGGAGAGATTTCCGAGGGGTGGGGTGTTTGTTTGGCATGGGAGGCAGGATTCGGTTGTGCCGGTGGAGGGCAGTGTGAAGCTGGAAGAGGTGGTGAGGAGGGTGGATCCTGGTGCGAAGTTTCGGTTGACGCTGCGGGAGGGCGATCATGGGTTTGATGGGGAAAGCAGTGTTGATGATGATTGGATGGCTGAGGGTCTGAAGGGGATTGTGGATGCGTGGTTGGCTTGATTCATCTACCAAATAATCTAGTCCGCAGTACCTATGCCATTGTCTTCCTGAGCTGATCGTACTTCAACACGCTCTGCAACAGCACCTGTGCCCCAGTCTCACAGTCCTCCGGGTTTGCCCACTCGGTCGGGTTATGACTGATACCCTCCCTGCACGGCACGAAGATCATGCTCGTCGGGCAGTGTCTGCTCGCATACACGCTGTCATGACCCGCACCAGACGCCATGCTCCTGATCAGCTCTCCCCTACCACCAAGCACATCCATCGCCGCCTCGCATACCGTCCGGACACAGTCCTCGTGGAACACCGTCGCCGTGGTTTGGCTGTCCGTTCGCCATTGTACGTCGAAGTGCTCGCTCCGTCCTGGCGTCCCACCAGCCTGCAGGCTGCCGATGTCCTCGCCCGCTGCCAGCCGCGCAAAGTCGTCCTTCAGCTGCTCCTCGAGAGCGAGGACGACGGAATCTGAAGGAGACCGGATGTCGAGACTGAAGCTGACGGCGCCAGGGATGGTGTTCGTCGAGCCGGGGGACAGTTTGAGGATGCCGGTGGAGGCGAGGGCATTGTGCGCAGTGGCCAGGCGGTGGGAGTGCAGGATGAGTTTGCTGGCGAGGAGCAGGGCATCGGTGCGGTTGGACAGAGGAGTGGTCCCGGTGTGCGCCTCTACACCGTTCAAATGTCAGCTTAAGATCCTGCGCCGGATTGGCAAACGTCATAGCACGTACCGCGTCCTTTAATGTCGATAGTGAACCACTTATACGCCTGCACGCCCTCAACCACCCCGATCTTCTTGCCCTCCGCCTCAAGGACCGGACCTTGCTCGATATGCAACTCGAAGTGCGCACCCATCGGCACATCGCGGTAGCTCGCCGGCGTAGCCCCCAGGTACCCAATGCGCTCGAGCTCAGACTTCAGCGTGGCATCCCCACCGCCGACCTCGTGCAGCCCGTACGCCTGCTCGACCGGCACGGCGCCCGCCCACACAGCTGAGCCCATCATGCTGATCGGGAATCGCGCTCCTTCCTCGCTGCCGAAGCGTGTCAGCCCTGATCCCCCACACCAACCCCCAACCCAACGGAGCGCCAGACAGAGACAGGGGCACAAACTCACTTCGTCCAATTCACCACGCCGACCGGGTACTCCGTCTCGACCCCCCTCTCAGCCAGCACCCGCAGCATCTCCACGCCCGCCACCACACCAAGTATCCCATCGTAACGGCCGCCTGTCGGCTGCGTGTCGAGATGCGAGCCGGCGAAGGTAGCCGGGGCACTGGAGCGGCGCCCGGGGCGGACGGCAAAGATGTTTCCGATGGCGTCGACGGTGACGGTGCAGCCGAGGCTCTTGGTGGTTGCAACGAGCCAGTCGCGGACTTGTTTGTCGGCGGCCGAGAGGGAGAGGCGGGTCATGCCTGTTTCGGTGGGGGCGCTGGGGTGGGGGTGGGGTGTTAGTTGAGTGCGTGGAGGGCGAAAGGGGGAAAAGAGGGAAAGGAGGGGAGAGGAGGAAAGAAGGTAAATAGAGAGAGTGGGAGGTAAGTGACTTACTTTCCCCAGCGTTCGCCGGTGCCAAAGGAGCAGGTGTGGTGGAGCGTTTCCATCAGTCGTGCGCCATTGACTTTGAGGTCGGAAGGGTTTGGAGAGGTGGTTTGGATGCCTCGAAGCTGCTGGAGATGGCTTTGAAACGTGGTTTGTGGGGCCAGCAGCGGGCGGTGGAGAGTGGAAAGGCCACGCTTACTTGCATGGGTTGCAAGAAGTCTTGGAAGTCTGAGAGTAGCGGACATTGTGAGCTTGGGATTTTTGGTTTATCGGTTCCACTGAGAATGAAGAAAAGGGCGAAGATGATCTTCCAAGAGACACAGGGGAGCGACTTAAATAGGAGACGCTGAACTGGGATCCTTCTGCCGGGTTCATACTCAAGAAAAGGCTCGTTCAGGCAAGTCTTTCCAGCGATGCGAGATTCGTGGCGTGTCACGCGGTGCTGGCTGCCAGCTCAGACGATAGATGACGGGCTATTACGTGAAAGAAATTGCGCTGCATTTCCCCTGTCTGTTGTTCATCTGGATGATGAGAAAGGGTCCAAATAAGGCAACTTGTGATGCTATAGTTCGGGCGACCATCTCACTGCGGCTTCGAGAGGGTAACCGACATATTGCAAACGCGAGAACGTCATGATACATATCGCATCTTCTAATTTCTTGACAACTCTTGATTTGATTTTGTTGTGGGCGAAATGGATCGCTATGCCTCTCGTGTGGCCTTTACTCGGCATCCTGATGACGTTATGCCGCTCGTGTGGCCTTTATTCGGCATTGTAAACACCTCCCGAAAAAAGACAACACCAGTGCTGCAGAGTGTCCGGCCCACTGGTAAAGGCAATTAGCCGGTACCTATGACTTGTTTCAACTTATATTATACATGATGTTGAAAGAGAGCGTGGTGTACCCATGATTTGTCATTGTTTTTTTATTTTTTCCTTTCGCATGTCGTTTGCTAACACTGAATGTATGAATCAGCCGCCAGAATACTCGGCGTTACTGATGATTTAGGGCTTCAAAGGTGGTTTTTCTGGCTCATTGGAATACTTGCGGCCAGGCTAGTCACAAAACTTAACATTCCGGGCTTCAAAACCGATCTCTGTCAGTGCCAATGCTTCACCATCTGGGCGCCTAAGAAGAAAAACGTAACCGGTGAGAAGGCCAGGGATCAATCGGCAAAAATCTTGTAGTGTGGCTTGCTTCAGTACTACTGTACTACATTAGGGCGACGTTTATGAAGCGGTGATGTGGAAACATCGTACCCTCTTTATCCTTACGGGGGCCTGTTTACTTTTCGAGATGAGACATTTCCAAATTTATCGGGTACGCATGAATAAGCCTCTATTGTGGCCAAGGTGTTACACAATGTAGTACGATCATCGGTCACTCCGGTTTTATAATCAAGCTGACTGCCTATCATTGTCGGTTTCTGACATTTCTAGAAATTATGCAGCATGCAGCTTCCGTCATGACCCGGTGTCAGCTATGATCAGCTGTGGCTTGACCAAAACAGATAAGATGGGCTCACCCAAATTTCCCTCCGAAGGTAAATGTTGAAAATCTCGCTTTTTCCTCTGTGTTTCAGCCGATTCGAATCTGACCGCTACTCCCGATGACAACTTGAGCAGAGACACATTGATCTGTTTATTTTTCGGCCGCTGAAGCAATGCAGAATGGATGTTTCACCTTCAATGGGAAACTCTGTTCAAGACAGCGAGGTCTACCTTGGGCTCTGGACGAACTGGTCTCTCGGATCCATACGTGGGGCGACCCTGACGTTGACTCGAGCTAACGGCGCATTATTAACGACTTTCAACGCGCTCTTCATCACATTCGTCGGTCCGTCATCAGCTCACATATACTTGTCGTAATTAATGATTGATAGGGACCTGTTTCTGGCGCATCGTGTGTTTCGCTATCCACTTGCAATTTTCTTCCCGATCCGCCGAAGATGGCCTATATCATCAAAGGCAAGCACTGCTCCGAAATACTGCGAACGGCATTACCGGCCTCGGAAAGATTCTTCAGATTTCCTGGACATGGCGAAAGCACGCCCGACGAGTCTGTTACCGAGTCCTACCGCTTTTGTTATCCACCATTCTTTCAGTCACAGCCTTTGGTGTTGCCGGGGTATTTTCCTCTCAGGTATCTTCAGCGAGCGGTAATGATGTTCTCGTCACCGGAGACAACTGCTGCGTCGAATCGGAGCTTGTCCTGCTAAACTATTCACTCGGATTTGAACTATGGAACCCGGTTCTGACCCAGCACATGACGACTGCTTACAGCTATGCACGCGAATGCTATCGGGGAAACTCGACCCCAGAAGAATGCCCCCTATTTACCAAGACCAGCCTTCCGTATACTGTACAGACGGATCGCCAGTGCCCTTTCGGCCATCTCTGCCTCGACGATACAGATACGATTTATATCGATTCCGGGTACATCAACAGCCATGACGATCTCGGCATGAATGCTCCCCCTCACGAACGATTTTTATACCGCGCCGTCGAGCATTGCGCGTTGCTAAACAGTACAAAATACTCTATTCTAGATGAAACTGCCCAGGTCGTCTCGTTCTATTACGGATCTCGGGGGAAGTCCAGAAATGAGACTTATAAATACACTGCACAAAGCCAGCCACTTCATCGGTATTGGTCCGGCACGGCGCCTGATGACTACAGTATCAGGTGAATTGACTCTATAACTCCTTGATGATTAGTAATAGGTGCTGACTGTCTGCGAATAGCAGACTCCTGGCTTTTGAATCAAGCATAGAAAATTCGGAGTTTATACCCATCCCAGAGCTAAGCCGGACCGGAGCCGACGTAATGTTAGTTTTTCTCTCGGCCAATGGGATTGCTTACACAAAGGCTGTCGACGACCCATGGTTTTCGGCGCACGTTTATAATTCGACTTTGCGACTCGCAGAGGTTTATCTCGCCGACCAGCCTGTCAGCGTCCTCTCCTGCGCCCAACAGTACCAGTGGTGTGATGCAGCACGGCAGCAAAAATCCGGAGACGGATGCGTGCCTCTTTCTGGATATATTCCGGCTGGAGCCCGCTTTATGTAGCTCGGCACTTCCGAAAGTCAGCAACGAGCCTTTGATTGGTACATCAAAGCCCTGAAGCCGATCAATTCTGCGACAATAATTGCAACTCTAGGATCATCCAGTTTAACAGCAAAACTGTCGTTAACGGGTGGGGTGTCAGGATCTCTGCCCAAGAATCAGTGGC
This sequence comes from Lasiodiplodia citricola, assembly GCA_023089105.1. Taxonomy (NCBI): domain Eukaryota; kingdom Fungi; phylum Ascomycota; class Dothideomycetes; order Botryosphaeriales; family Botryosphaeriaceae; genus Lasiodiplodia; species Lasiodiplodia citricola. The sequence goes on along the minus strand of JAJNLL010000086.1, from coordinate 130,741 downwards.
AAATCGAAGTGGATAATTGGTTTGCTACGCGTCTGGCATATCTACAGAAGAGCCCAATCAATACAGCATACGGCCCTACGGATGATCGCTTGTGGAACTTCATGGAGAGGCCGAAGGATAAGGAAAGCAAAAAAATATGTCGGAATCAGGTTAGTTACTCCTCCATTACATTTGTCCATTTACTCTATATTAACGGTCATAGAAAATTCGGACAACGAGATTTACAAATTTCAGCGTACTCGGCCTAACCATCATATATATCGTTGGATGCCTCATTATCATCGTCTCTTACACAATGGAATGCATCGTGCGTTCCTTTTATCGCCGGAAGAGCCTTGATCATTTTGCCTATCTGGAATGGGTAACTAATGATACCTTCCAGCTGCAGCGCCTCGCCCACGAGGAGCTGGGCTGCGGGCAATGGGAGTCTGGGGCAGATGATATTCCGCGTACGGCAATGGGAGACCGGCTCGCACTATTGGATGTGTCGAATCTGGAGCATCCCAGGCTGCAAAAGGTGTCTACGTCTGTCGATGCCAGAGCCACGACTGGGCTCGAACAGGATCATCAGCACGAACATCATTCAGCTGATGAAGCATGCAGTCGGGGTAATTCCCAAAGACATCACGCTTCGTCCGAACGCAGCAGTGGGTATTTAGCGCTGCAATTGGAGACACTGGGTAGGAACATAACATCGGAAACATCGGTTTAGGAGGATGGGGGTGATGTTTCAAAACCTGCTGGTGTGGGACTTAGTGCAGACCTTCAACTTGAAGCGGGTTACGGGTAGGCGGGAGAAAGGAAAAGATAGTGTTTTATTTTAGAGGGTAGACTTTACGCCTCAAGCCAGTTGATAAGTATGGGCTACGAGATATAGATTTAATCTGTCCTGTCACTTTCGTCGTCATCAAGGGATTTGTCGATAAACCTGAGAACACCTAAATAGGATACGGCCACAATCTCGACCGTGAGAAACCCTTAAGTGTCGCGACTCAAAATAAGTAATGAAATTTCGGTTTGCAATCTTGATGCGTAGAAGGGTCTCTCAATGGAAAAAGATAACATTGTCAACTCAGCGTTGATAATACCACTTTACCAAGCCGTATGTCCGCCGTCAGCCCTTAGGTCAGCACCGGTGACGAAGCTACTTGCATCGCTCAAGAGAAAGATGATAGCCCCTCTATGCTCATCTGCAGTGCTCACACGCATCATCATGTTATCTCCGGACCACTGCTGCTCCAATCCATCCTCGTGCATGGTTGGGGTAGTCATACGCGTTCTAATGTACCCTGGGGATACAGTATTGACGCGAATGAGTGGGTAGTCTTTATTACTTCCCCATTCGGCTGCAAGAGACCGTGCAAGCTGTATCACTGCCGCTTTTGATGAATTGTATGCTGGTGTGTTGACTCCCTGCATTATCTTTAGTAAATTGAAATATTATTGCAGTTCCCCTTGTTGGATATATTACCTTGTTACTGCCGTGGGCGCTCATACTCGCGATTAATACCATGCTTCCTGGCACTCCATTCCGTTGAAACTCTCGCGCTGCTTCCTGTGCGCATATGAAGGTGCCAATAAAGTTGATATCCATAATGCGATTCACAGAGTCAATGGATGTTTCGACAGCTGGTCCCTTGCCGCTTATGCCTGAAATGATCAGTAGACATTCCATCAACCGGTCCCTTGTTGGGTTTACCTGCACAAGTGACAAGGCCTTGTAACGGAAATCTTGTAATAGACAAAGCTGTCCGGAAGGCTCGGCGGACGTCTTCTTCCCTGCTGACATCGCATCGGTGGTACCAGGCTCTCGTGTCATTTCGCTTGGCAGCTTGAAGTACTCTCTCTATTATACCATTAGTAATTCTCCGGCATAGAGACGCCGGTTGGAGACTGACCCCAGGGCTCTGCAAGAGGTTCATCTTGACTATCCAAACACACAACATCGCCTCCGCTCTCCAGGACAGACCTTGCTACTTCCAAACCAACTGAACCGCCTCCGCCAGAGACTAGCATCTATCAGCATATCTTCTTTTACTATTGAGTGGGCTTTCAGATTACTTATGATAGTTCTGCCATCCAACCTGAAAAGGTCACCAATAGATTTCTCCGGTGCGCCCACAGAGGCTTTCGCCTCGCGTCCGCTAGAGCCCATTCCCAGGAACTTGTCCCAGAACCTTTGTCAAGATCGCTTTGGAATCCCAGCGTCTGTTGTCTGGATACAGATAGCATGTATCTCAAGATGTCGGCTTCTATTGTGATTTAACTACTTGTCGCGTGTTTCACCAGAGCGGGGTAACCCTGTACGTACATGGCCCGCGGGCCATATAACTCACTCGGAATGTCTGCGGGGGCGGGGCGTGTTGCCCGTAGGCACTTCAACCCTGGCCTGGGGCGACACTCACCCTTCAGAAATGTTACCCCGCATTGTGTCAACACAATCGCTGTCACATTACTCTACACAATCCATCGCCCACAGAAACGATATACCAACGGATAATAATGTCATCGAGCCGTATCGCGGCTGCTTCGCCTGTGCCCAGGTCGGGCAATAGGAGCAAAAATGTGTAAGCAATTAGTGAACATGGCCCGCGTTCCCAGGTGCAGCTGACAATTTCAAAGTTGCTCCTATTGCCGGCAGCGCAAAGTTGGCTGTGATGGGAAGCTGCCCAGATGCAGCTTCTGCATTAAGAATAAAGTCGAATGTCATTACTCTTCTGCTAGGAGCAAGCCCGGTCTCCGAGCTGGGTATGTGTCCAAGCTCGAGGGAAGAATAGGTTAGCGTCTCTAATATTTTCTTACTATTGCCCGCCTCTGACCTGATTTTTCAGATCAGCTGGAGGCACGAATTCTGAGACTGGAGCAACCCCAAGCATCGGATATGCAAACCTGCACACCATCAACCGAGTCAGCTTCAGCCTACGCCCCAGTCATGGCCCGTTCTGAGCCTCCTGATGAAGATGCATCAAACAACATCCAGCAACCTCCAGACAATTTCGTGATGTCTGATGTCCATGATTGGGTTCATTCTGACGCGCCCACTCTGACCCCTGCGCTCGCCATAGAGTTGTGCGGCGTTTGGTTCGAGAAATACCACCCATGGTTTCCAATACTGCATCAACCTTCATTATTCGAATCACTGCAGTCGTCGCCAACCTTAGGCAACTGTTCTCACTCTCTAACCATCAAGGCTATTGTTGCCGTGACTATGACCCAGTCCAGCTCGTTGGTAGTTACCCCTGCAGAGCTGGAGCAGCAGTCCAAGAGACTGGGAGACCAGGTCCTCATTGAGGCAGTCGCACAGTCGTCTCTTCAGTCTATCCAGGCCCTGCTAATACTTTCGAATTTGGACTCCGGCGTAGGGAACCTGTGCAAATTCTGGAACCTGATAGCATTGTGCAAGCGGTGCGTGAGCCATAAGCAAGCCATGATGTCTTTTCTGATAACATATAGGATGTCCCTTCAGCTGGGGCTGAGAGACTTCCTTGCAAATCAAGGCAAAGATTACAGCAATCTTTCCAAAATCCCTCCCCGGCTCAGGCCTCTTCCATGTACGATCGTAGACAGAGAAGAGCGAATACGTGCATACTGGATGACTGAGCTACTTGACAGTGTCTCAACACTAGGCGGCAGTTGGAGCCCGACCAGTTCATCCCCCGACATCGCCACTGTTCTCCCATGCAGTGATTCGATTTGGGCATTCCCCGAGCATATCATTAACATATGGTCCATCGGAGATTTTTACTTCTCCTCGGCCTTCTCGCTCTGCATTATCCTCGCCACCAGTGAGCTATGGCACGTCCACCGCCTCCTGCAGCAGCCACTCGACCTCCGCAACCCCGAACAGAAAAGCCGATTCCAGACTGAATCGCAGCAGGTCGACGAGCGCCTTACCACGTGGCGTGCAGAGTTTGTTGCCGCCGTGTATCGTCTGATCAACACGGAGCACGCGCAGGAAGAACGCGCAGAGATGGACCCGAACATTGTGCTGACGAACTGCATTCTGGACAGGTGAGACCACGTCCTCTCTCCGCCACCACCCACCCTTCTACTAATCACCCATTTTTCTGCAATGCAGCGCAGTCATCACTCTCTTCCAAAAGCTGTCCCCTTGCCCCACCGGCATCGATCCCACCTGTGACCCCTGGACCTACGCCACAAACCGCTGCGTCTACGCCGCCGACGACCTCAGCGCAAAGGTGCGGCTCGTCCGCGACGCCGAGCTCGACACCATGAGCAACCCGCACCTCGCAAGCACCCTATTCATCACGGCCCGCTTCTATCTGGTGTACGCGCGCGCCGTGATCGCGGAGCCGCCGCGGAACCTTGCCGTGCTGTTACACGCGCTGGAAGTGTGCGGAAGGCGGTGGCTGATAGCGCGAAGATACGAAACTCTCGTACAGACGGCGAAGGCGGAGCATCAGATGCCCGTCTTCATGTCGAGCTTGCCGGCGCAGTTTTTTGACTTGCAGTATTCGGTGCTGGATATACATGATACGCTGATGGTGGTGGCGGAGGGAATCGATGCTGGACTGGGGATGGGGATTGGGATTGGTGGGAGCTGTGATTTGGTGGAAGGTACCGTGTAGCAGCGAGTGAATAGCCGTGCGAACGTGGAGATTACATGGTTTGCTTTTCTTTCAATTGAAAGATGATGCAGCTACAGCTTGGTAGTTATTTTTGTGCGCCAACGTGTGCCTCGTGAGCACAATTTCAATTGACAACTATGTGGAAATGAACGTCGAACCTGCACGTTGGTAAGTACAGGACGTTTAGAGCAGTCTCCTACCCGGCGTTTCCCCGCACCCGCGTGGCGCAACGGGCCATGTCTATCCGCGGGCCATCCCTGCACCCCGGAACCTAAATAGAAATTGCATTGTAGATCGGAGTCCATCGAGGACATGGCCCGTGAGACAACGTCCGCTGTATCATGAGTGGGCGACTGCGGCAAAGGGAGAGGGCAGGGTCTGCAGCCAATGTTGACAAACGGCGCAATAAACCACACTGCCTCCAGCTTCCCGGACGTGTATATAAAACGCCCTCTTGAGATGAAGCAACAACTACCCACTAGGCTGCTCCTTTAATTATCCACTGAAAGTCTTCTGAAAAAAAGTCTACTGCAAGCCGCAACAACCTACATCCTGCCCCGAAATCCCCAGCCATGCCCGCAGCAACCACTTCAGTGTCTCCCCACGACTACTCCCTCCACCACTTTCAAACTTCCTTCTCCTCCGCCCCCTACACCACCACTCCCATCAGCGATGCCAAGTCCCCTTCCCCCCGCACCACCGCGCAAACCTGGCTCGACGGCTTCACCTCCGCTCTCAACCAGGTTGACAGCACCACTACAGCTATCAATGGAAACGCAGCGCATCCCGACCACCACCCCCACCCCCTTTTTCCGCTCTTCCATCCAGACGCCTGGTGGCGCGATCACCTGGCGCTCTCATGGGACTTCCGCACCTTGCACCCACTGCCCGTCATCCTTGACTTCGTAGACGCACGGGCAGCGGCTATGCGTCAGCTCTCAGGCTTCCGCCTCGTCGAAGATGGCGCGTTCGGCGCGCCGAGCTTGCAACGGCCAGTGAAGGGGATTTCGTGGGTGGAGGCCGTGTTTGCGTTCGAGACGGAGACGGGGATGGGGAAGGGGGTGTTCAGGTTGCTTGAGGATGCGGAGGGAGCTGGGAGGTGGAAGTGCTGCATGTTCTACACTGCGCTGCAGGAGTTGAAGGGTGTCAGGGCCGCGGTCGGGCAGCATAGGCCGCACGGAGGGGCTAATTCGTTGACGGGAGAGGATGGGAGGATCATGGGGAACTGGGCAGAGAGGCGGAGGAAGGAAGTGGAGTTTGAGGACGGCGCGGAGCCGGATGTGTTAGTCATTGGGGCTGGTGAGTTGCTCTGCAGGATGACATGTCTTCACTGGCTGACCCTTCCGCGACACCAGGCCAGGCAGGGCTCAACGTCGCTGCCCGTCTCAAACACCTGGGTCTCTCCTGCCTCATCATTGAGAAGAACTCCCGCGTCGGCGACAACTGGCGCTGTCGGTACCGCACGCTCGTCACGCACGATCCAGTACAATACACGCACATGTACGGCCTGCCCTTCCCCGAAAGCTGGCCGCTCTTCACACCAAAGGACAAACTGGCAGACTGGTTCGAGGCCTACGCCAGCATCATGGAGCTGAACGTCTGGACGTCGACCACACTTCAGCATTCCGAGTATTCGGATGAGACCAAGACATGGACGATCGAAGTCGACCGCGCCGCCAGCAACGGGAACGCTGACTCCAACACAACAGGCACCACGCGCCGCACCCTCCACCCCAAACACGTCGTCTTCTGCACCGGCCACGCCGGCGAGCCGCAGATCCCGTGCTTCCCCGGCCAGGACTCCTTCCGCGGCGTCATCTACCACGCCAGCCAGCACCGCGACGCCTTCGAGTCGGCGTCGCCCCCATCATCATCCGCGACGGTAGAAGACGATACCAGGCCCTCCAGCCCCCTCGCGACCAAACACATCGTCATCATCGGTACCGGCAACTCCGGCCACGACATCGCGCAAAACTACCACGAAGCCGGCGCCGCGTCCGTCACCCTCCTCCAGCGCTCAGGCACCTACGTCCTACAAGCCTCCACAGGCCTGCCCATGCTGCACGCCGGGCTCTACGACCAGTCCGGCCCGCCGACCGCCGACGCCGACGTGTACGGGCAGAGCCTGCCGATCCCGGTGCAGTTCGCGCTGAACGTCGGACTCACAGCGCGGATAGCGGAATGCGAGAGGGACAACATCATAGGGTTGGAGAGGGCGGGGTTCAGCGTCGATTTTGGGGAGGATGGGAGTGGGATTTATCGGAAGTATGTGACGAGGGGTGGGGGGTATTATGTTGATGTGGGTGCGTCAAGGCTGATTGTTGAGGGGAAGGTGAAGGTGGTGAGGTGTGCGGAGGGGATTGAGGGGTTGGAGGAGGAGGCGGTGGTGTTGGCCGATGGGAGGAGGGTGCCGGCGGATGTGGTGGTGTTGGCGACCGGGTATGATAATATGCGGACGTCGTTAAGGAAGGTGATGGGGGAGCGGGTGGCGGATAGGGCGAAGGATGTGTGGGATTTGGATGGGGAGGGGGAGGTGAATGCGGTAAGTGGAATTGAGGAGGGCGTGGGCGTTGGTGTGGCTGTTGGCTGACTTTTTGTTCCAGATGTGGCGCCCGAGCGGTCATCCCAGGTTGTGGTTCATGGGGGGCAGTCTGGCTTTGTGTCGGCTGTACTCACGATTCGTCGCCCTCCAGATCAAGGCGATTGAGGAAGGGCTGTACGTTCCAGCCTCGACATAACACGGAACCGGGTTTTACGCAGCGGTGGTGATTTGCCTTGGTGATAGTAGCGGGACTGTTCGTGGCAGAATCGTTCAAATTTATATAAGAAAGCAAGGGAATACTCGCGAGTAAAGCTAAGCCACCTACTTCAAACCAGAATCACTTCCTGCAAATTGTCTTTAAACCAATCCTCCCCCTTCATTAATCCATGAACAAATGCGGGACCCACAACAGTGTATCCAGGTGACCCAGTTTCAGCCTTCCGGAGTATCATAGGTACCGGCAGACCTAGAACGAGCGCCACCAGATCTCCTTCAATCATCGTGTCCGGACCAGAGCCCAAATAGCCGTTTGATGTGATGAACAGGTTTCGCCTTGCTGTGGTCAGGCTTTTACAGCACTGTTTGAAGTAATATTGAGTCATTTGGTTGGTTTCAATTGAGGCGAGGACATTCTCAATGACCTCTGGATTGTCAAATTGCGACGGTTCGTAAGTCCCTACCAGTCGCATCATGACGCGGTACCATTCGTTGAAGGCTTCACCAGCCGACCCTTTCTGACGTACTCTCCCTTCAAGCACGGGGAACACAGCATCCGATATCGACTCGTACGCCGGTGTGGAAGGTGTCTGAGTCCGCAAGGAGGAGAACCAGTGCAGGAATTTTGCAAGGGGATAATGGAGCTCGTGCGAGCAGTTGTTGGCTTTTTCTGGACTGAGGGAGCGACCCAACGGCCCAGAACAGGAAGATACCTCCCCGTGCCATTGGATTAATACCCTCAAATGCGACCCTTCCGCCGGTGCTCTGACATGTGATGTAGCCAATGTCGCGCTGTAACAATTGTCGCCATTGTAATAGCTTGGGTCAAGCCACCTCGGGGGCACATCGTGAAGAGGCGGAACCCACGTAGGCGTCTGCTCTGATGGTCGTCCACTGTCGGCCCTTACGTCCATCAAAAGACGTAGAAAGTTACCCCGCCATGCCAGAAGGTCGGAATATAATTCTTGATGGACTTCTCCTGGAGTCTTCTGGTAATCGGGGGTAGATGGGGATACCCCAAAGCTCTCGAGCACGCCATACATGCCGTATGACTTGTCTTTAGGATCGGAAGCCGTACGATTACGCACAGCTTGAATGACTTGATTGAGTGCGGATACTGGCTCGGTGGAGCGCTCCTTGACACTTTTTCTCTTACTAACACTGGCGAATTTGGAGGGGCGTGGCCACTCTGAGAGCGTAGTTCCATCAAAAATGTGGCCGACCGAATGTAGGAGGAGGCAGACTATGGGCAAGTCTATTAGATGGATGTACCGTTGACTTCCTTCAGCCATGATCATGAGAAGGATAATTGAAACCGTAAGTGCTGACAAAGTGAATATTAAGAGAATTCGGTGGAAGTTGAAGAGCGTGACAAGATCCATACTAGGGGTAGAAGTCCAGTTCGAGAACAGGGAATCGCTCTGTGGAGAGAATCGAAGGAGGGTGCTTCGGATGTAGGACGGTGGATACCGTTTTTGCTGGCCATTCCATCTATCAGGTCTTTCACATCCAATCCAAAGATCGAAAAGCCTACACCAATCGTGGAAGTACTGGGGCAAGGATTTTATCATCGTGAACGACTGGTTGTGCTCAAGGTCCTTTGTGTATTTCAGACCGCGCAGAAAGTCATTCCTGTGGAGAGCCTTGTCTCCGCACAGGACGACGGCGTCCCATGCAAGAAGGAACTCCTGCAGAGTCCAAACTCGCTGAGACCATGGCCGGCCACGGGATTCCAAAAGGTCTTCCAAACACGTCATATCAAAGGTGCCGGATATTTCTGTGTCTAAAGCAGGGCTACGGCGGATGCAAATCGAAGTAAGCAATCCTGTTGAAAGTTTAGCCATTGTGTTCTATGCCACTGTGGGGGATATTCGCATTGATCTCTTACCTCTCCCAAGGCACATTAAGCTTCGCGAGCAAATTCTTCGCAGGTGCTGCACTCTCCCAGTTATGCGGTTCCGCAGACTGTCGGTGGGGTATAGCAGATATTCCATGGCATCAAGATCTATTTCGTAGGTCGAGACCTTTGAAAGGTAATCCATTGCCTTGTCCGACCGCGCGTTTCCCTCCCCGAGCCAGACATAGACAGGAGATGCCCACGCATATATCTCCTGCATCAACGGTATTTGATTACCTTTCTCCTGCTGGTCTTCTTGGTTGATGCATATGGAGTCGACCCAAATTGTTATGGAGCCATGACGCCGGCGAAGGTGTGTCAATGCGCTGTGGCAATTTGCGGTCAGCTGAAGGCTGGAGACAGCACCGCCGTCGGTGCCGCTTCTCAGGATTATGGTGTTCTCTTCTGATGAGGCTTCCCCCCAAACATAAGATAGGGCGGTAAATTGTGGGCTTTCCGCTAACGATACGACTCGCAAGGTTCCGGATAGTGGGTCTTCGCTTCGATCACTGGTGCGGGCATCCTCACGAGATGTTGGCTCAGCTGGCGTTATTGGGTCGAGATCTAGAACTCGGATCGCACGGGATTCGGCCGAGATCGGAAGGTTAGAGTAGAGTTGGGATGGGGTAAGTTGTTTCTGAGTGGGCATTTCCAGGATACCATCAGAAAGCTCGGTGGCAGGCGGCATTGGAAACTTTGGTTCTGGCAAGCAGTTGAGTTGTTAGACAGATTGTGAGAAGCAGAGAGAAGTTGTAGGTAAGTTTGGATTGTGGTTGGGAATTATTGGGCAGTATTGGGTTACTACTAAGTACTGAAATCACTACGGCGTTGTACCTTTTTTTAGTTCAACTATAAACATAAATAGGGCAGTGAGTTGTCTGCCTACTTAGGCGCGCGCGAATCGATTGATGCTCCACAATCAATGCGGCGCAGTATCTGTAATTAGTATGCGGCGCAGTTCCTGTAAATAGTATGCGGCACAGTGCCTGTAATCGGTCACGAGCGTGAATTTTGCGATTGCGATAGGATGGACGAGTCTCTGCACAACAACAACATTTGAAAATATGGTCCTATATGCAACCAAACATAAACCTATTGCGTCTATGTCTAGGACTCCCACTTGTCTGGTGGGCCCTGAGGCAGTTCGTCGGTGGTTGCTAGTCCCGCCGCTTAAGCGACCAAAATTGGCCATGTATAAACATCGAGTACTTTTAACGTCTTATTATATGACGTGTGAGGAGCGGGCTACATGAAATCTACAACGTGATTCTGTGTGGGGGAAGGGCAGAGATTTCGCCGTAAAATACGTGCAAAACGCGTTACTGTACACGTCGATGGCCCACTTGGTGTGGCGCTAACAACAACACCCCTGCAATGGTATTGAGAAGGCCCGGGGTCCGGGGAACCAATTGATTTTGCTGCTGAACCGCTCAGATCTTCAACACGTCGATCAACACAAGGGATCAAGATCCTACTCGTCGATCTCGACTCGTGTTTCTTCAGCTGCAGAACGTAGCGTTCTTTCCCTACCCACATGGCGGCAAACTTATCGCAACCAACTCGGCGTAAATTTGTCATGATGTATTCCAGCATACCAGCCACCGGTGAGAAAACCTGGCGTCGCCGCACAGCTTCCCCACAGCAGACTTCCCACCCCCGTGCCAATCTCACTGCGCAAGGCACCAATTGCGGTATTTCAGACGCATGCAGCTCGCTTAAGAGTATGAAATCAACTTGTTCTTATGGTTCCTCTCAGATGTTGAAGTTGAGCTTTCCCGCACTTCGTGCCGCTCTCGGCCCGTCCCGCGGCTTGTCTGGGATCCCGATCTCGGCGATGTGATGGGATCCTTGTCACTGGAGACCCCGCGATGATGAAGCAAAGTGCAGTCTGTGCAAAAGCCACTAAGACGAAGAGGCAAGGCTCTGAGCTGCCGGAGCATGTTCCGGATAATATGTGGAGTCTGTCTCGATAGTTGCCACCACTAACCTCCCGATGAGCACTAAAGTGGCAGGCCATGCTCATCGACTGATTAGAGCAGACTTCTGTCGGTCGTAAATCTTTCCATATGGCGTGTAGAGGCCGTCTTCTGAATCAATGCCACGTCGGATGGATTGCACACCCACACGCCCCGCAAGCTGAAGAAAAGCTTGGACACTTCTCTATCGTAGCTGAATCCCCACACAAGTGGGTCGAACTAGTAACCAGCTGAATACAGGCACTACAACTATGATCTTCCTACACTGTGAAAGTATGCAAGCGACTTTACATTGGCCGCCACCACGTCGATGCTGCCCACTCTTGACAAATTTTCCTGACGATCATGGACATCATTCGGATCTTTCAGTAGCGGAGAATTAGATCCAGATTTAAGTCTGATTTAAAAACTATATAAGAATAGTCCTCGACATGATGCAAAGTCTCTATTTCCATCACAGACACCATGGCGGACCAGAACAGCACACACAACGCCATCAGTGCGTACTTCATTGGGCCCAAGGCCGAAAACCTTGACAACTTCCGCGGTAATGTGAAGATCATCCTTGATGAACTGGAGCATGCCAGGAAGAGATATGCAGCGAACAATGAAGACCCGGTAAGACTTTTCTCGCCCCGACTGGCCATACAATGTAGCTGATTGTTGGAAGGACTTCATTTCGGAACAGGCGAAGAACTCGCCTGAGTACGCGTATGTGTCGGCAAAATTCCAGAAGGCGGTGCGCAACACGGCCAAGCTGCTGGGGAAGCACTCGGTGCCGTTCTGGTCGCCCCGATACCAGGCGCACATGTGTACGGACATGACGATGCCTGCATTGCTCGGGTATTTCATGACGATGATTTACAACCCAAACAATGTTGCCCTCGAAGCCAGCCCTATCAGTACCATTGCAGAGGTGGAGGTGGGTGAGCAGCTGTGCGAGCTGTTTGGGTACAACAATGATCCCAACAAACGCGAGCCCGTTGGCTGGGGACACATTACCTGTGACGGAACTGTAGCTAATCTCGAGTCTATCTGGGTTGGTGAGTTCTCATCCACGTCCTTCTCAATACATCTACGATGATGGATTTGAGACTCTTTCATAGACCAGCATACTGACCATGAACAGCACGGAACCTGAAGTTTTACCCCTTCTCACTGAAGTGGGCCATGGAGGAGAATGGACCCTTGAGCTTCATCCCGGAAGACTTCAGCGTCCGTACGTGTCAAAACGTACTCAAACCATTCAGGACGCTCGACAACTGGGAGCTGCTCAACCTGCGTCCCAAAACCATCCTCGACATCCCCGAGCAGCTGCGCACCCGCTACAAAATCTCCCCGACCTTCCTCCAGAAAGCGCTCGACGCGTACAACATCCAAACCTGCGGCAAACACGAGCTGCAGAAGCACTTCAACATCGATCAAGCCCCCACCATCATGGTCTCGTCCACACGCCATTACTCTTGGCCCAAAGGCGGAGGTCCGTCCCCACCCTCTCCCCCAACCCCCATCCTCATGCTAACCCCAACCCCCCGCAGCCATCGCCGGCATCGGCTCCGGCAACATCATCGGCATCAAAGTCGACAACGCCGCGCGCGTCGACCTGACCGACCTCGAGGCAAAGCTGAACGAGCACCTGCGCGACAACCGCGCCGTCTACGCCGTCGTGGCCGTGATCGGCTCCACGGAAGAAGGCGCCGTTGACCCGTTGCAGAAGATCCTCGAGCTGCGGCAGAAATTCCAGGCGAAAGGCCTGTCGTTCCTCGTGCATGCTGATGCGGCGTGGGGCGGGTATTTTACCACCATGCTGCGGAAGGCGAAGAGGGAGTTTATGCCTGCGGGGCTGAAGAAGAAGGACAAGAAGGAGAAGGCTGCCGGGAGAGATGGTTTCGCTGAGAGGCTGGCCGGCCTGGCTATCGCAGAAGAGGAGGACGATGACGAAGGGTCTGAGGACGGCTCGGACGCCGATGCGGCGTCGGACATCTCGGTTGTGCATCAGGGCCGTGAGCCCGGGTCTGATGGGTTTGTGCCCGGGCTGAGTCTGCGCGTTGAGACGCAGCGGGATCTTGCTGCGCTAAGGTACTGCGATTCGGTTACCGTCGATCCGCACAAGGCTGGGTATATTCCGTATCCGGCCGGTGCTCTTGCATATCGCGATGGGAGGTCGAGGCACCTGGTCACGTGGACCAGCCCGTACCTGTCGAGAGGATCGGTGACGAGTATTGGGATTTATGGCGTCGAGGGAAGGTACGCGGAATGATCGTGCTCGGAATGTCTGTGACTATGAGCTGACGAACTGTGCAGTAAGCCTGGAGCATCTGCTGTCTCGACTTGGCTCTCCAACAAATGCATCGGGCTCCACGAAAAGGGATACGGTGCTCTGATGAGTGAAGTTTGCTTCACCTCGTCTATGGTAAGTATCTCATCACTGAGGGCGTAGTAGAGCTAAAGCTAACGGCGTTGGTAGTTCTCGGCTCTGTGGGCCGCAATGACGCCTGATAAGGAGCATGGCTTCATGTGTATCCCCTTCAACATGCTCCCATCGGAAGTCGCCGGTGGAAGTGGCGTGGATGCCGAGAAGAAGAGGATCCGCAGCGAGATCCTGGACAAGGAGAATGCTGACATTGTCAAGGATGAGTCAGCAATGAAGCTCCTGCGCTCGCTCGGATCCGACCTTAACATCAACGCCTTCGCCTTGAACTGGTATGATGAAAAGGGTAATCCCAACGAAGACGTCGAGGAGGCAAACTACCTTATGGAGCGTGTCGTAAAGAGACTCTCTATCGAAACTCCGGACGATAAGCCTACGAAGATACCTTTCTACCTCACCTCCACCGAGTTCGAGCACGAGCTTTACGGTGACTGCGCTGCTAACTACAAGCGCCGACTTGGGTTGGACGCTTCCACCCAGCAGCCAGTCATGGTGCTGAGGAACGTTGTCATGAGTCCGTTCCCGACCACCCGAGGATTCCTCAAGAAGGTCGAGGAGACCTTCATCGACGTTGTGAAGGAGGAAGTCGAGGTAAGGAAACCCACCGCAGCGCTACCAGCCCCTTGGAATAAATCTGACATGAAACCAGGTCTGCCGCAAGCGCAACAACGACGCACCCGACTACCACAGCTTCCTAATCCACGGCGACAACCGCATCTACCTCTCCTACCGCACCATGTTCCACATCGGCAGCCACCGCCGCCAACTCATCGTCTCCGCCGAGCTGGACGAGCACGGCCTGCAGGTCTACCGCGACTGCAAGACGGCGACCGAAGACCCGCTCATCCTCAAGACGGCCACCAAGATCGACCTGACCCGCGTCGTCGCTGGCCGCGGCTCCTTCACCGCCAACCTCACCACTGCGTCCCAGTACGTCTCTTCCCCCCTCCCCTGCCCACCTCTCCCGCATCCACCAGACTAACAACTTCCCCCACCAGCGGCATCCTCCACCCCGACATCACCGTCCGCATCACCGCCGTCCTCATCAACCGCTCCCTCGACTCCGCCTCCCGCGACGACGCCTACCCCTCCGGCCTCATGCCGTTCTACCTCTACGGCACGCCCGACGAGCTGCACGTCGACCACATCCTCGTGCGCCACGACGACAAGGGCCACAACATCGCGCTCAGCGCCGGCCGCATCACGCTCGACGGCGTCGACACCGAAGCTTTGCGCAACGAGCTGCGCGACGGCGAGCGCGCCGTCGTAGCGACGTTCGTCGGCACGCACGAGGCGGCCATGCAGCCGTTCCCGGATACGGACGCGGAGGTGCGGGATGACGCGGGTTTCTTTTTCCGGGAGGGCGCGCGGTTCGAGCGGGTGGAGTTGTGGCGGGATCCGTATGGGCCGGAGGTGAGGACGAGGGGGTTGTTGCGTGAGTTGGAGAGGAATGAGGGGTTGAGGTTTGCGGTGGGGGCGGTGGTGCTGGCGGAGGATGTGGTGGCGGATGTGGAGAAGTTGAATCGCGATCCGTGGGCGACGCCGAAGAGCGTGAAGGTGGCGAAGTGGAGGGAGAAGTTTTCGAGGATTGGGAGGGATAAGAAGAGGTAGATTTGTCGCTGATCATCCTTGTTGAAAGCATGGTTGGAATAACGAGTTTCATACCGTTTGAACCTTTCTGTCATTTACTCATAATCAATTGGTATGGGGGATGCTCTCTCGTATTACTACCGTCGCAACTGTGAAGGAACCTTACAATGGAACATGGTGACTGGGACGGTAAGGAGATAAGCTGGACGGGATTCAAGCACACGCAAATATGCAAATAGAATTCAAGCCTAATATGTTCTAGACACAGCTATCTTTCCTTAATACTGCCTTTGTACAGAGGCGAGGAGCTGTAAGTTTGGTTATTGGTGTAACAAGTCAATGAATGTGTCCGACAGCTTGACATTGAAAGTTTCGTGATGGCCGAATACTAATATTATGTCCGCTCATATTTAATGGTAGTGGAAACTCACATTGTGTGAAACATTAACGCCTGAAGTTGCGAAAACAAGCAACCCTTAAAATGATGCAAAACTAGATACCTAATCTATTGGAATAGTCCGTTGGCCTTGCCATCCCTCATGGCACCCATCTGCACTCCTACCATACCGTTAATTCAGCTCAGTGCTTTGATTGCAGTCACTGCCAGTGCTGTTGTGAGGCCCCGATTGCCCAATTTCATCTGCGTTTTGCCGTACTGGCATAGCCATCCAATTTCAAACGATCCGTCTTCTTGCTGCTTTTTCAACAGCTGCTGCAAGTCCATCTCGTCTCGTATGCCCATGTAGTGGCATGCAAGCACCCGCATTGCCAGCCCAAGAGGGTCTGCTGGTGTGTTGATACGTTCGTTGAGCCGTTCGCGTAGCAATGCCGATGTGTTGCGGAACATATCCGATTCCGGATTTTCGTTGAGTAACCGCGCAAAAAAGTAGAGATACGTGTCGGGTTGATGGTAGTACCGAGTTCCCTGTAGATATCCTCGGAAAAACAAAACATCCTGGATCCAGTCTTTGGTTGCCTGAAGGGCAGGCTCATCCCCACGTCCGTATGCATAAAACAGCCGTACTACATTAATGCATACAGTGGGATCTGTTCGCACTCGCATGTTGTCGAAATATACCTGCTCATCTCAGCGTCCTGATCCGCTCCGTTCTGCTGCTCTATCTTACCTGGACAATATTGTCTGCTGTAGTCCACTGGGAAGATATCATCTCATCCATGATGGAACTTGCTACTGAGCGGTCGAGAGACAAAAGTTTGTATGCATATGACGTCGTGTCAACATCATCTGGGTAGTTCTTCGACGTTCCGAACGGAGACTCTGCAAAATGTCAGTTCACCAAACGCTATTGTGGAGATCTGTTTACTACTCACGTATGAAATAGTTCCAGGTCCGATCAAAGTATTTTAGACTTAGAAGGTTCCTATTTAAATAATGTTAGCTCACTAAAACCCAAGAGTAATTTTTATGTCGCCTGCTCACAAATCGCCGGTAAGCTCGTATGTCAGGAGTTGGGCAAAATTGTCGGGAACCACCACTCCTGTGTCTGTCTCTGAATAGAGGTGCCCTGCTTCCCTTCGAAGCCAGTCCCTCCCTCTGCGAACCGGGTCTTCCAGGACGTTCAAGAGTGCTCTTCGCATATTCGGGACATCAACAAAGACAATTGTTTCCCGGAACCCCACTGACTGTGCAGCGATGACATTTTCCAACTTGTCGTCGACGAAGACTGCTTCGCTGGGAGCCATCTGGATCTGCTTCAGAACGTGGTGAAAGAACCGAAGTTCCGGCTTACACATTCCAGCCTCGGACGAAGTGAAAACTCGATCGAAAATATTCCAGTTGAAATCCTTTCCCCTGAGGATCTCCCAATCTGGTCTGGATATATTCGACATAGCATAGATCTTGAGATCTGGGTGGGTCGCTCTCAATTCGGTGATGGTTTCTACCACTTTGTCATTCTGAGCTTGCGAGTCTCGAGCTTGTTGGAAAGCAATTCTGACGTCCTCCACAGGGACGTTTCCGTGTGCTGCCAGCTGTGAGAAGCATTCGTCTTCGCCAATTGTTCCACAGTCGTATTTGTACCATGTTGGTGAGTTGCGAAACTCTTTCAAGAGCTTTGGGTCAACAGACAGATTGGTTGGCGGTTTCCAGCGGCAGAGGACATCGCCGAGATCGAAGATGATCGTCTTCACAGGCGTTCCAGCCATGTGGGAAAAGAGAAGATATGAAATTCAAATTTATGAGAGCAGAAAACTGGGAGAAAGGTCTGGAGGATAGAATGCTGTGAGGGCGTAATAGGAGTCGATTTAAATCTTAGATATCAGTTGCCAAGGTGACTGTAGATTCATGAGATACCATGCTGTCTCCGCATGGGACCTCATTGCGATCCAGAGTAGGGCGCAGTTTGATGTTCGTCATTCTGGACAGCCTGCGCCCACTGCTACGGGTAATTAGAAGCTGACGAATCACTCTACGGAACGTCGGAAGCATACATCAGCACTCTTCGCATTCTTGATAGCGGCGAAGGGATGTAACGCCGTGGCAAACACATCGAATGAGGTCTTGGCACCGGAAATCTTCGGCGGTTGAATAGAACGGTGCTCTGAAATGACGGTGTCACACATCAGACCACTTCGAAATTCGGTGCTAGAATCAGGAACAAAAGGAAAGGAGAACAGCGGTGTAGAAAGGGCCTTTCGTCCGAAGAGTACAGCTGCCTGAAGTAAATGACTAGCGAAAATGATTGTAAGGCCTTTAAACAGGGAATTACTAAACCTATACGGACGCAGTGACCGGTCAAACTCGTTAAGGCCTGCTATTCTAGGAAACTGATAGGCGTTTGGAACATGAAACAAACAGATTCATGATACGAGAGTCTGTGAATGCAGCTAGGCCGGCCAACGGACACCTTCGGGACATTCGGGACCTTCGGAACGACAGGGGTGCTGTATCGTACCACTGAAAACACCCACTTCCTCTATCCAATTCACATTCAACTTGGTTTCGATTTGGGACTTATTCCGTACCAAGTCCGAATTTACTAGATTTAGTTAGAGTTTGGGGAGAATGCGTGTTAGCCTTAGGAATCTCCCTTAGTTAGGCGGTTTCATTCAGGTTTGAATCTGTATCAGTTACCCCTTCGGTAAAAATATGTATTGTGCCGACGGTTATAAGAGGCTTGTCTTTAGCCTTATGGCCGATGATAGGCCGAACTGTACGCTCGTATGTCTAGCCAAGAGTATTACAATATCTTCATGACTCGTCATTTATAGTCAGCTGATGTTTCCATCGCATGATCAGATTCAGGTTAGGCGGCCGACATACCAACAGCAGAAAGTTCTGATCAAAGTAGCTTTTGGGTTGGTATTATTATCACAGCCTGGGGATGCAAAGACGCTCTCAAAGTTTTTATTGCTGCTTTCCCTCCATCTTGCTTCTCACAGTAACCTCACCCGATACTCCTCTGATCCAGGTTCCGACACAATGGCCGATCAAGTTCTGCAACTGGATAAGATCGCGGCGCCCGATGACTTACCAGAGGTGATGCCAGTTCTTTTCTCATGGAACTACATCCCACGGCTGCCGTCATTCATCAACGCACGGGAGTGGACCTTTGAGCAGCCTATTGATACCAACCGCGATGCTGTCGACCCTTCCTGGCGCAACTCGTTTCCCATCAATCCCAAAGCTGCGGGTCTGCCCTACCACACTGGCCTGACATTCGCGCGCCACAACCGGTTCTGGAGGTCGGCACTCAGATACGCAGCAGAGCTCTGCGAACTTCTTGCCACAGATCAGAGCTACAATAATACGAACCTAACACGGGGAGGTACCCTAGCAAGCATCGGCCAGCGGGAATTGAAGAAGCCCGAGGGCGAGCGCTTCGTCACTTTTGCGATCAATCTCTTCCCACAGGCAGATGAGGAGCGCATGCAATTGATTGCCGCCGGCATTCTATTCGTCGTCACATTCGATGGTACTTCCTCCCTTTGATTTCTCGATTTATTCCCAGCTCGAAATCTATATTGATTCAACGTTTTAACATCTACGACAGATTCTTGGGAAGAAGCACCAAGCGAGTCGGTACGTCATTTAATACACATCTCCTCTCCCCCTTCTCTCCTACCCCTTCCAGATGCAACCAGCTTGCCGCCATATCCATTCAGGCATTCCGCTCCCCCATCCCCCACAGTCTCGCACAGCATAAAAGCAACAAACTCACACCCACCGCCAAACCCACAGCTCCAAAACGTCCAATCCGACTTCGTCGCGCGCCTCCGCGGCGAAGCCAGCTCCACGTCCACCACCGGCAGCACATCCAACGCCGCCCGCACGCCTCTCCAGACCCGCATCGACGAGATCGTCTCCCGCTGCCACTCCTGCGACACGCGCACCGGCACCACCTGCGGCGCCGACTTCATCGCCGCCCTGATCGAGTGGGTCCAGCACCCTCCACCGGCGCCCGCCAACTTCGCGACGCCCCGCGCGTACCTCGACTACCGCTGGGACGACGCCGCGAACGCGTGGCTCGTCGCCGCGTGCCGCCTCAGCATCGCGTCGCCCATCCCCATGGGCGAGGCGCGCCTGGCCCGGCTCGTGCGGCTGGTGGGCGATCACGTGTCGATTGTGAATGATCTGGGGTCGTTTGATAAGGAGTGGGCCGCGTACGAGGGCGGGCGGACCGTCGTGCTGATCAATTTGGTGCAGGTGCTGCGGGAGAGCTGTGGGCTCGGCGTGGATGATGCGAAGGCTGCGGCGTTCGTGTTGCAGTTGCTCAATGAGCGGGAGATCCGGGAGGAGCTTGAGCGCTTGAAGAGAGACGACGAGCTGGGCGTTGAGCATTGGCGCTTTGTGGATTCGTTGCTGGCGCTTATCGCGGGCAATACGTTTTATACCATGACGACGTCTAGATACGGTGGTGAGGCAGCGAGAATCAAAAAGGATTGATTTCCACAGCGCGCATGAGTATTCTCAAGCTCATCAGGTAGAGGATAGACTTGGACTATCTACAGATGGATAAACTCTTCTTATTTCACCCCGATATTATTGGCTCATAGTAGTGCCCGTTAGTCGCTTTGGGGAAGATATCGGCTCTTGAAAGAAACATCTTTTTACGTACTGTAGCTAATCAGGTCATCACTAGTCGTACAATCCTTGAATAAGGCCGTGCTCTAGCCAAGCTGACGCCATCCATGCCTTCCCGCGCACCCACCCTATACATGGTCGTCCCCGCTCTCCCCACCCCACCCCCGAACCGCAATCGCGCATCGGCGCTCGGTGCCTCTCATCCGCAACACCGCACGTCATCCCAACTGGTCAGCAATACTGTCGGTCGGTGAGGTACAGCCACGCCGCGGGGATCGGTGGAGTGGTTGGGAAGCGTACACGAGCATGGGTCCTGGCTCCAACCCCTTCCAGATAGCTACTCTCGATCAAGCTTGGTTCAATGAACCATAACGATAACTGCAGTATATCAGAAAGTCAAGCATTGGGCCTAGATGTGCACGGTCAACTCAGGCTGAAAAATAGAGATTGCTTGGTATTTTCAGCCACTCACTTTTTCCCCGGTAAAGGCGTTTAGTATTTTAGAAGATTGACAAACGACGACCCAGATATGCTGCAGTAGGACCTTGATATTTCAATAGCTAAACATACATGTTGTGCTTATGCGGAATCTGTGGAAGGTAGCAACTATAGTAATCGAAGAGTTTGTGGTTTCCTCGTCATCCACAGACTAAGTACGTTCATCTATCGAACAAGCCATCCAGTTGACCAAGATGTCGTGCTTGTCAGACCGCCCGTTAAGGAAGAAGCAGAGATCGAATGACTTGTTCAATCTTTCACCATCGTGCTGCCTTATAAAGCCTCCACAGTTTCCAAGACTAAGTGGTTGATGAAGATGTATATTATATGGGCCGACGTAAACGGGGGTGGCGGTGATGCACATCTTAACATCGGGAGGTATCTTCGTTGAAAATTTGACCATGCGTACCCAAGCATTCTTGGGAGACACAATCGTAGTACCGCATTCTTGTACTATTAGTAGTGTTCAAGATGTTCGATGCGGAAACATACCAAAGTACTTAGGGAAGTTCGAAGCCATAGGATTTTGCTGAGCTGTTTTTTAGTCAGCCAAGTTTATACTGGTGTCGGGAAGGGGTAAGCAAGCAGGTGTTATAAGCACTAGGACCATTTCTTACATTTTTCTGGACTCACTGAGCTACTGGGTGTGTCAGCGGTGTCGGAGTGTGTGCACTTCCCGGACTGTTTCGCTGCGTCTTGACTCTAAATTAGCGGAGTCCTCAGAATTACACATCAGGCGTGAGAGAAGTCTTCTAACGAAACATACCGTCTACGACCTCAGCGGCCTTCTTAGTACCCTCCACCTTTCTCGCATTCAACACCAAAAGGAGCTCCTTTGCAGCGGCAGAGGCCGTGGTTGCTGCATAATTCTGCCATTGGTCATTCTTGCGAGAGTCGGCCCAGTCACAGATTCCACGAATGACTAGACAGGGGAAACTGTCCATCAGACCCGCCGCCTCCATTTCGATACACATGGTGTCCGGACCGGCCAACTCAACAATCTTGGCCCTCATTGCCTCGCTCTTGACCACCTTATTTCCCGACGCAATGGTCCCGAACAGAAGCTCCGGTCCCTTCGGGCGCTTGTCCTGGACAACCGGGCACCCGAAGTCTGGATAGCTTTTAGCTACCTTTTCGGCCAGGCCTCCTAAGTTGATTTGGCGAAGATGCTTCTTTGTCTCAAGTCCACTCAGGGCGGTGAGTAGCGCCAGCGGGGGTTTGTTGAGGGTACCCGTACGGACGTATTCGCCGTCGTCCAGCTCCTGGCCGCGGTCCCACTGGACGACACCGCCGCTTTTGGAACCTGGTTTGCTAATGACCACATCACCGAGGTGTATGTCCCCTTTGGTCCCCGGCACTCCGGCACCGATGCCAACCATGAGCCCAACGCGGATGTGTGGAAAGCTGCTGAGCATGGATGTGCTTACGACTGCGGCCGGGTTGGTGCCGTAGACACCGTTGGGCAGGCATGCCAGGACGATGTTGTGGGCTCCGATTCTGCCCCAGGAGTAATAGTTGTTGTCTGTCTCTGGCTGTTCCCAGTTCTTTGGCACACCCTGATGGACGTCGTCGATCACCGCAATGGCTGCTGCGAGTTCGTGCGGAAGAGCCGCAATCCACCCAACGGTATAAGCATCTGCGTCGAGACACTCCGTCATATTGCTTTTTCAATTCTAAATACACATCAACATATAATAAACTGATAGCTCCATAGTGGAAGAACTCACGATGGGACGATGAAAAAGGGAGTGGTAATCTGGAATTATTGTGCACTATGAGCAGGATAATGATACTTAAAAGGATGAAAGTACTCAAGGAGCCTGGCAAATCAGGTCGCAACTACACTTTACAGAATCGTATCCAGTCTACAAACGCTAACTTGACACCTGAGCTTGCAGGCTCCGTATATAACTGCTCACGATCAAGGTCCATCTAGTGATCTATAAATTACTCCAGGCAACAACATAATGCGGATCTTCCTAAGTCTTTTGCGAACAGCTGAATATGTGTCCGAGGAACATGCATACCCTTTGATAGAGGAGATATATCGTTTCATCATGCGCTAGCCACGTGTTTGAAAGTAGGGTCTGCTTGCAATTTGATTAATTGGTTGCGTGGCCAGCTGAGTCTCCGCAGTCCTGCTCAGCCTTCGGATAGTTGTGGGGTCAGTTGCGGGGGAGTTTCCATTGTTGTGGTAAATGTGACCGTTACTCCGCCGATCCTTTCGTTTTCAGTCCTTTTCCACTCATGTGTCTCGGCCAGCTCTTCGGTGCTGCCGGCTTCACTCGGCTGAAGAGTCTCCACCACTGTTCTACAAACCAATAAAATTCTTTATCCATGAATCCATTAAAAGCAAGTGTAAAAGAAAAAGTCATCCATGCGGCGCGTAACGCGCTCACCCTTTCTTTGCTTCATCGAATGATTGAGACTGTACGGCAGGCATGGCCGAGAGTTGTTCGCTATCAAAAAAACAAAAAAAAGCAATGATAGCCACAGTATTGTATCGCAGCACGCCCAAAAGCCCCAGTTTTACAATATTCGATATTCCGGCGCTCAAGTTCCACCTACACAGCTCCTGCGTATCAAGCGATGAGGCGGGGGTGATGCGGCTCGCTTTAGCTACACAACATTACACGCTATCACAGACATCAGAGAATGGAGCACCTCTATAGGTCGCAGCCGTCCATCTGAGATTCTTTTAGCACGATTCGCCAGTGATAGCTATCGCATTTCTGTTCACGGGGTGCGGAGTTGGAAACGGGACTCTAAACTAAAATGGGCAACTTTTAGAGAGCTGAGGTGGTGAGGCGCTTACACGGCCCCACTCGAAGGCAACAACTGCGCGCCGCACATCAATTTCCTATAACATAGGTATGCCCCGCTGTACGATAGCACTGCCGAAGCACGAATCTGTGCATCTCAGATCCGCCCCACAAATCGATCACAAATCAAGCGGACAGACATTTTCTCTTCCGCCCGGCCAATTCTCACGACGGTGTGAACCCTACGGAGGTCAAATGCGTGATCGTAACGCACCTTCTGAGAGCTATCGCCTATCGATTATCCATCATGGCTACTCTCATAGTCCAGCTGAACACCGGGTTCGGCGACCGGTGATCACGCTCAATTGTGCCGCTGGTGCAGGGACAACTCACGATCAGCGACCAGCAGAAGCGAGACAGCCAAGACGAGATAGCCAATTGCTGTCGTCTAATACAAGATGTAAGATGACCGTCTACTCAGCCCATTTTCACTGTGAGAGCCTCGCCCAGTTGAGAAATCAGATAGACAGAATTTCTCTGTTTTACCGGGAAATTCCCAGTGGAAATGGCAGATATCGGAGGCAGGATGCACGTCCCGAAAGTGCAGTTGTTTTCCTGGAAACACAACAGATAACGGGTGGCGCCGAATCTCGTGTCGATCTTTCTTTTCAGCAAGCCGCGCATTTACGTGACACCATCGGCCCTAGCCCAATTGCAGCCTTGCATGTAAAGCGCATGACATATGAAATGGGCCAAAGCCCCGCATTGCGGCATTACTAGTGTTTTTCCACATGAGAGCAAGACTGCTGTTGATTTACTGTTCAATAGATCCGCGGGACTTCGGATGGTGCGGTCTCAGCCTCATCCTTCCCAGAGCAGACCGTCTCATCTCAACCCTCCGACAACAGCCACAAAGACTCAAACTTTTACAATCATCAACAGAGGCTCAAGCCCCACGAACAACAATGAGCGGTGATTGGTGGGACGATTCCACGAACAACCTAGCGACAGATTTCGCCCCTCTTGTCGCACTTTTCGGAGAATCGCCAACAAAACAATACCTCAGCGAATGCCTCACCGCAACCGACATTCTTATATTTGCAACCGCACCTCTGGGGGTCATCACGGCCATCGTGTCAGCGATCCGAGTCTGCGGGACACCGTCACTCCGTGCATTCATTGGCCGCGCTCAGGAAGGTGCAGGGAATGCCGAGGCTGAGCTTTGCTCATCAACAAGCCGCGATGTTTGCGAACTCTATAACAATGGCGGCATCGCGCGGGTTTTTGGACGTCCGAAGCTTCTAGAGATTGTTTACGACTCGCAAGCGTCAATGCAAGATTTCTTCGTCCAGAAAGGGAACAAAAAGCCGACCGCAGGGATTTATTCCTTTGAACAGTTCAAGAACGAGAAAGACCGCCGCGACGATGAGTGGAGGGAAGTGCTTGGTCGGTCGACGTTGAGACTTCAGACCTTTAAGAACCTCCTCTGTGGGAAAAGGACGAACTCGCAATATCAACCCGAACCGCAGAAGAGCTTTGCGCAAAATCCCAACCTTTCACTGAACGTCGGCATCAAACCACTTCCAAAACCTTACTTCTATGTGGCAGCTGCACTTGGACTGATCCTGCAGTCGGCAGTACTAGCCTGGGCAGTCGTTGCTAGGTACTGATTCAACCTGATTCGCAACGATGTGCAAGACAAATACGCAGTCCCATTCATGGCTGTTGGAACCATCTTCCTTGACTTTGGTGTTGGCCTCTGCGCTTATCTCGTGGAGAGAAGTACCAAGGAGAGAGTCTTCGAAAGGAAGTTCGCTTCGGACCATTCAAATTCACCACCCAGAACCAGAATGTACTGGGTACAGCCAGGCAACCAAATCATCGGCGATCAGGTGTTCGATTCTTTCGCTTATACCGATCTCAAGTCTCCTATCACTAAGTACACAACGTCCTGGAAGCAAGATGAATTCGAACAGAGAGTCTTCTCAACCATGAAATTTATCTGGACAGCCGTTTTGTCGGCTCTCGTTGGCTTCATTGTACAATTCATCGGCCTACGAGCTTGCCATTCCTCTGTGTCTCTTGCCCAATTAGGCGCGACAGTTGTTATGAGTATCGTTCGGGCATCACTTCGCACCCAACGCATGGAGAAGAAGGACAATATGGCGAAAGACGCAAACCTTTTTCAAGGTCATGAGCTAGACTGGCTCGCGCTAGAGATCAGTTTTTCTACTCCGAACTCGCACAGTGAAAACGAAATCTCCCGACATTCTTGGATCATTTTCAGTCATTACAGTGGCGACAACGTGCAAGGCTTACGGCCGGGACTGCAAAACTCACGATCCAAAGAATGAGGTAGCCGATCTGCTATTCGACGGAGACAATTCACATGAGAAGAAATTCTTCAATGTCGCCGAGAAACTGTGCGACAAATCTGGTGTTGACCAGACATCGACAGTCCTGCAATTGAGCTTCTACGAAAACTCCCGCAAGGCCCTCGTTGGACTTTGCTGGATCGAGGATGAAGGCATTCCCCTTGATGGGACAGTATCTAATGTCTTCAACCTGCATCCATCCCATCCAGCTCTAGAAACTGCAGGCCCACAGGCAGACCTTCAGAAATCTACCAAAGCATTTTTCCACCGAAGTCAGCTCGCACGAATGACTGGCTCAGACCACATCAATTCGGGTGGAAGCAATGAATGGAACGAAGCCCTTGTCTCCGTCAGGCATGCTGCCCAGCTCTTGGCAGATGCTATTGAGGCCACAGCATCAGTATTATTCGTCACTGATACTGCTCGACCTATAGAGTTTGCAAGCAGTTTGAGGAACTCCTTTTCAATATTCTGCCCCATCAATGTCGCTGTCTTTAGTCCCAACGGGGACGATATTGAAAGCAATAGTGTTTCCATCTCTCTCAATCGGACATCAGAGAGAGATACCACTCCAGACGGACCGTGGCAAGTCGACAAGGCCGAATTGGAGGCATTGTTAGGCTTATGGACCTGGTCGTTGAGGAAAAAGCTAAGCCCATTGTCTACAAAGTCGTAGATTCGTTCTAGCCGTCTTTTCAAGGAATCCGCTTCTGTCGAGCTCGATATGTGGCGTCAGCGAGATGCTAAGAAGATCCAAAAAATCACATTGAGTGACAGTTTGTTCAACCAAATGGATGATGCTCATTTAGGTGCAAAAGATTTGGCGGAAGTACAAAACTCCATATGGTGGAGAGACAAGAAAGTGTTTGTGAGGAAGCTTGCCTCAAAAGGCGCGAACGAGAAAAGGGGTCCGCCAGAAGAGGCAGACGATACTCGTTACTTTTTTGGTTTGCAATACCTCAACCCCTCTGAGGCATCCGTTGATCGAATTTCCGCTTTAGAACTCACATCGGCTCGGCCTTTGGTACTGGGATGTGCGCAAGAGCTATTTGCAAAGTTCTTCGACGCCATAATGCACTCAATCAAGAGCTTGGGTGGTGAATCAGAGGTCAAGAAAGGACGCCAAAGCTTCTACTTCGCAAACGAAAACATAGATCGCCTTTACGCTGCTTTTACTGAGAGTGGGCTGGGATCAATGGAGGATGCGTTCGCCTGCATTATCCCAATACTTCACATGCAGAAAAAGCTACCCTCTGTAAGCAATGCTCTTACGCAAGCAAGGGAAGTTGCAACCAGGCACATCAGTGAAGGCAATTATATACAGGGGTCATATGTTCTCGAATGGGCTTTGCAACGTTCAAATTTATCGGAGGCTTCCTCTTCAGAGAGCCTGTTGACGGAGACACAGAATGAACGGAGACTGTGGCTTCTTACTCTGTGCGATTGTTACCGAGAATCCATGCGGAACGAAACGTTGAGGAAATCAGCCTTCCCCTACAAACGCATTTCAAGCCTGCTTCTATCCGAACACCATCGTCTGTTGCAGGCAGGAACTTCATTTCTTTATCTCGACCGGATTAG
This sequence comes from Lasiodiplodia citricola, assembly GCA_023089105.1. Classification (NCBI taxonomy): domain Eukaryota; kingdom Fungi; phylum Ascomycota; class Dothideomycetes; order Botryosphaeriales; family Botryosphaeriaceae; genus Lasiodiplodia; species Lasiodiplodia citricola. The sequence continues at coordinate 103,240 of JAJNLL010000086.1, read as the reverse complement.
ACTCCCAGGACCTGTTGGTGTTGACGAATCTCGCACATTGGCTGAGGTACTGCTACATTATGCCCAAGCTATACTATGGTTGGCAGAGGATGTAGGGGATACACAAGGGGTAAACTTGGTCAAGGCGGCGCTACATGAGTGCCAAGGTTCAGGACTGGACGGCAGTCGATCGCCAAGTACAGATGTAGCCCGTCCGAAATCTTTCCTGGAAGCCGTTCAAAAGGGTGATCTCAGCTGTACGCTCTACCATTTCGACAAAAAGGATACAAGAGACACTCTGGAGATGGGCAAAAGGACTGCACTTTCCTGTGCCGCGGGAAGGGGCTGGTTCACAATCGTGGAGGCCCTCAGAAATTCCAAAGCTGATATAGATGCAAGAGATGGGTTCAATCGCAGCAGTGTTCACTACGCTGCTCAAAACGGAGATATCAACACCTTCAGATATCTCCTCAGTGATGGTGCGAGCCCCAATATCCCTGATGAGGACGGTTGGACAGCCTTAGACTGTGCTACATATGGGAGCCATCTGACGATCATTCAAGCACTACTTGAGGACCCCAGAGTTGATCCAAACCCAAAAGACAAATTTGGGCGGACACCCTTGGCAAGAGCAGCGCTGGCAGGAGCAAGCAAAGTTGTGGACATATTGCTGGGCAGTGATCGGGTGGATACAAATTCTCGAGACGAAAATGGTTCAACTCCATTGATGCTTGCGGTTGACGAGGGCCATGTAACGATCATCCAAGCATTACTTGATCACTCGAAAGTTGATCTTAGTCAAGAGGATCATTCCGGGCAAACGGCTTTGGTAAGAGCAGCGCTAACAGGATCAAACCAAGTTGTGGACCAAATACTACTCAGCGATCGGGTGGATGTGAACTACCCTAACCGGAAGGGATTAACTCCATTGATGCTTGCAGTGGATAATGGTCAGATCCAGGTAGCACGACAGCTCGTTCAAAGCCACAAACTCAACATGCGAGCAGAAGACGGCGGAGGAAGAACGGTCTTTTCACTATCCGCGTTATTTGGCCAAAGCCAATTTTTTTTCAATTCGTCTTGGATACTGATCCAGCACTTATCCAAACCCGGGACTATTCAGGGAGGTCTCCACTTTCTCTTGCAGCAGGCGGAATCATTGAATCTCCACTTTCTCTTACAGCAGGTGTAATCACTGAGGGGATTCCATGGTGCGCAACACGATCTGAATATGAGATATGTCATGAGCAGGAGGTCACCTGGGGGATGTAGAAGCTTGCAAAGAAGACCAGAGAGAACACGATCACCCTGGAACGCCGCAGTCTGAGCCGGAAGATTTTATCACAGGTTTCACCGACGTCATCGGGAAGTTTCTGAAGCATCCATTGGTGGATCCGAATGAACCAGATAACAAGGGCAAGACAGCACTTTCCCACGCGGTCACAGCCGGCCGTACAGCGGTCGTCAGGCAGCTTTTGGCAGAGGAATGCGTGAACCCAAATATCGCTGACGAAACTCACAACTCTCCGTTGGCTATCGCGGAAACGAACAGAGCATACAGCATAATCGCATGCCTATTGGCTTCACCGAAAACCAATGCAAGGCATATCAACAGATTTGGATACGGCGTTCTTTCACTAGCCGCTCGCTCAGGAAGTCTGTCCGTCGTGAAGCAGCTTCTGAAGCATTACAATACGTACGACCAGCGTGTAAAACACGTTAGCCATTCCGACCAGAATATGCAGAGAAGGTCTTTCTGCATGGTCAATTCGAGGAATTCCAATGGAGAAACCGCTCTGATGATCGCTGCTCGAGACGGGAGAGATGCAATTTTCGACATGCTGCTGTCATCTGAAGGAGTTGAAGTCAATGCGAAGAACAATCACGGCGATATTCCACTAATTTCTGCTGTGCGAATGAACCGAAAGAGTATTATCGACAAATTGATACAGAGAGATGACGTTTTCGTGAATACGCCCAACACACTCGGGAAGACGGCATTCATGATAGCAGTAGAGCACCGTCGAATGTCTGCTGTTCAGAAGCTACTTCTTCATGCTGATGTAAGCTTGCGAGATCTACGAGATCGAACGGCTTTACACCAGGCAGTTATTCAGAACGACGTCCAAATTGTCCGTTGTCTGCTTGACAATAACATGGAAAACGACATGGAAGATCAGGATGGGAATACGCCACTCTTGATCGCAGCACAGGCCGGCCATCATTGCGTATTGTTGGCTCTTCTGGACAGTGGCAAGTTCAATTTGCGATCACGTAACCACTACGGAAGGGATCTCCTCTCTTGTGCCTCATCCCATGGCTGGGAAGATATCGTTTCCATCCTTCTGTCACAGGACCGGCCCTTCAGTGAGTATCTCGATAGGGTCACTTCCAGGACACAGATCAACTCTACTGCATCCAATTACGATTCTTTCAGTTATATCCAGAGCCTTATCGACAGAGGATTCGATCCAAACCACGAAGACGCTGATGGCCGAACACCTCTTTCATACGCGGCCGAGAATGGCTGCGGAAGGGTCCTAGCCCGCCTCTTATCAGTCTCTGATATCAGCGCTGATAAACCGGACAAAAGTGGAAGGACGCCGCTATCGTATGCGGCAGGACGTCACAACTTGAAAGTGGTAGAGACTCTTCTTTCGATTAAAGACGTGAATCCTGAGTCGATGGACAAGTTTCAGGCAACTCCGCTTCTCTACGCTATCCTAGCAGTAATAGGTGAAATCCGAGTAGCTCGGAAACATCGGCGCTTTACGGTATATTCAAAAAGATACCAGTATATCGACAAAGATGCGGATGTGATAAAGGCACTCCTCAACACTCGGCAAGTCAACCCGACCCGAACATTTTCGCAGAACAGATATTTGCCGATCCATATCGCGGCCACTGTTGAATACGAAGCCGCAGTGCTCGCTTTGTGGCCATGGGTTTGGCCTAAAGAAAGAATAATGATGATGGAATTCTTTCAGGCCGCGGAAATGGATCTGGTGTTGGATTTTTTGGTTGATACAGAGCAATACCTGCCCGGAGATGAGCAATCAGATATGGGAGTTGAGGACACCCTTACAGCTAGGCTACTCCTTCAAACGGATTGGCGTTCTGATCTCGAGTCTTGGGCATTTTCTATGGCACCAAGATGGGAAATCCCCATGTCTGCTAGGCTTGTGGATTGCGGTCCGATAAGTTGTGACTGACGGAACTGTGGGTAGGAGGACTTGAGCACCCAATTTTGTCACTTTTCTTACCTGCAAGCCCGTTATTTAAACCAAAGGTATCCACATTAAGTAGAATTGATACGTACTGGAGATTTTTTAGTGCTCGACAGATCTGTGAGTATACAGAAATCAGCAGATGTAAGTTCTACGCATCTACCCTTACAGGAGCCCTCCTGGAGGCAGTCATTAAAGTATGCAGATTACGCAATAGTGAACGAAAAGATTGTACAACACTTGTTGTACTTGAAGTGCGAGCTTTCGGTCTTGGCCCTCGAATAATTTTGTATTTGTATCCCCAGCATACACGATCCATCTATATGTTGGACAGGGTCGGACGAGCTGCACGCTTGTCGCTCAAGGATGACATGGCTTTGTTGCGCAAAGAAAGGCAAACATTCTGCCTAGCCGAGACAGCCAGTCAGTTTACTATCGCCTTAACATCTCCAACAAATACAAATATGACGTATAGATCGAGATGCGTGTTTCGATAATACCAGGTCTGTCAGAAGGACATCTGATATGCAAGTAACATTAACCCTTTGTGGATTACGCTGCTTTCTGGAACCGCTCGGGATTGGCTCGCGCACATGTCGTAGGATTCATGCAGGTAGTACTGCGAATTGATAAGCTCCACGCCCGACTGTGTGTACGAAACAGACCCCAGGTCAGCGCCATGGCATAGCCGGCACCAAACTAAGGTGATGGCAGCCTCATGCCCGTCGCCATAGTCGGCACGTCCTACCGCCTGTCCGGGGACGTGTCGACGCTCGAGGAGTTCTGGCGCCTAATGTCCAGGGCCCTCAACGGAGGGTAGGGACTAGAACGAGAGATTTAGAGTTTACGTAGGCCCAGCGGATAAAGAACAATAAAGACAATGCCCATCGAGAATATTCACTTGCGATGAACATGTTATTGAAAATATGCAAGTCGGTGGGGCCTGAGGTGAGACTATGAGTCTTGGTGACAAAGTCCTGAATTTCCAAAACCAATGAAAGAGCCTGATCACATCGCTTAGAGTGTTTACAGCTGAAAAGAGTCCGTCATTACGATCGCTAAACGTCAGGCTCTGTCCACGTTCTTGTGGCGCCACTTCTCGCACGAGCGCTGCAGGCATCATGCAAGTCGTACTGCAAGCTGATAAGCGCCAAGAAGCTAGCTGCGCATCAGGGCATGAAATTGGCACCCATTGCTTATCTGCATATTTATTACGGACAGACCGAACTGTCAGGGTTCGTTCTTTCTCGCTCTTTTCCCTTCAGTAAAGCGCTGGATGAAACAACATGGCGCGACGAATTATTCCTTTTCTCGCTTACCACCACCTCGTTATGATGCTTATCATAGTTGTGATAGTTCTTCAATGTATGTTTCGCGGCTATCCTTTTGTTTCCAATACTTGGCTTCGATTAATAAAATTAGCTGTATTACTCTCCGGATGTTCATCGTCTGCGGATGCAATTAGGAACATCTACGTTGTATCTCTCAAATATTCTCCGCCGCAAAACCACACCTCCACTGAGAATTCCACTTCTCGCATCGCGCTTGTTACAATCATCGGTAACGCGCAACTAGAAGTACGAGTGGGCTACTTCGGCCTGTGTGTAACAGATCCGGGCCAAGTGGGTTGGACATGTTCGAATCATATCAATGATTTGAGAAGCATTTTCAACGATACAGCAGATCCACTTAATTTAATAAGCAATGGTAGCCACTTTAAAGACGACATCGTCTTCCCGTATCTGATGTAAGATTTCCCTTCTAACACCAGAGTATAGCTGACTTTCACGAATAGCATCATCGCAATTATCCTGGAGTTGATATCGTTTGGTCTTCTGGCAACGTTTCCCAGCTGGCACGAAACGGTCGACGTAATCACCGGCGAAACTCTCGACGAGAAAGATTTTCCAAACATGATGGTTACAAAGTCTTCAGTGTCCCTTAGCTTCATTGCGACCGTTTTCACCATCATCGCGGCTTTCTGGCAGCATTTCTCTGCAAGCTCTGTGAGCACTACTATGGAGTTCACCGTGTTTAATCTAATTGACGCTTCTGTTGGGTCGGCCGCGGCTGCCTTGATCTGGATATCATTTTTCTTAATGTTCGTCGTGACAGTTGCACTTTTAGTCCTAGTTTTGGCTATGATTGTCCTCGATAGACTTACGGACGGATGAAAGGCTAGATCAACACACTTACGTTGAATTCTCTGAGTATAGAAGGATTTGTGGCGTTGACTAGAATAATCTTTGAATGGTGATTAAGACCTTTGACAAAGTGTTATTTATTGACGGACACGCAACTGAAATTTGGCCCCAAAACATGGCGTTGAGCGGGGAATCCGAAGTAGGCAACAGTTGCAGCTCGCTTGTCAACGTGCGACTGATCCATGCTCAATAAAGTCTTACATGCATGAGGAAACAGCACTTTGTGCACGGTCCACGGAACACGGTGGTAACGCATGTATCGCTCGAAGGACTATTTGCTTAGCCTGAACTGGATTGCATTTTCTTTCTCCTTTTCCATTTCATTTCACTGAGCCTTCATCCTCTTTCCCCCAACTGTACGACCTCTTGCATTGATGAGTTCAAGCGCAGTAAACGAATCGATATCCGTGCTCCGACCTGAGCAGCATATCGCAGAGACACTTGATAGTGTTCCACGCCAACCAGAGACGCGAACACATAATGATAAGCCTTGCGAGTACAATCAGCTCGCAATGCTTCACTCAGTGCCAACCAATCCTCTAACGCCTAGTGAGAACAACGCCGACAACCTGTCGTCCATTCCATCACCAACACCCTACCCGCCGGTGGCCTCGACGTCGCCGTCTGCAGTCTCTGTGTCTGGTGGAACTCTCCTGCACGCCGCAGCCCACGACATTCCTTTACCTCCATCCGCATCAAGTTCCGTGGTTGGACAAACTCCATCATTTAATGAGGCCCAAGAAATCCCATTACCTCCTTCCACAGCGAGTTCCGTGGTCGAACAAATTCCCTTTCTCGATGGGGCTCATGACGTTCCTCTAACTCCCTCAACAGCGGGCTCTATAGATTTGCAAGCCTCCCAATTCAATAGAGCCCATGAAGTTCCATTGCCTCCTTCGAGAGCTAGTTCCGTAGTTGGAGAAACCGCCCGGTCCGACATAGTTCATGGACTTCCTCCACCTCCATCCGCAGCTTTCCAGTCTAACATGGCACGTGGAAGTCCGCCGCATGTATCAGCACCAAGGGCCACGGGTCATGTACACTTGGCTCATACGGCCAGTCACAATTTTCCACACCACCCAGACCCATTGAGTGGAAACCCCTACGGCGCCCATGAATTCCATGACATCAGATATGTCTGGACAGGCAGCTATAGATGGGAAGCCCAGTACCTCCAGAACCGAATTGAGCAAATTTCAGAGTGGTTGCCACACTTGGCAGTTCTATTTCGAGGATTTAACATGAAAAGCGCAGCTTCCGCTTGCGTTAGATCGTATCAGATCTCGACATTCGATACGGCATCAATCTTGCAAATGCTTGACCGGTTTGAAGTTGCGACCAACATGATCTGGAACCAGGTGCAAGATCGCCTCTCGATGTTTCCTTTGCAACCCGGGACTGAACGTATTTTTTTGGTGGAAGATCTGAATCCTGCGCTCATAACAGGACTTTACGCCACCTTCGGAATCGGCCCTCAGATACTCGCCGAACATCTAAACAGGTCCGCATACGGTTCCTCCACCTACACGGACCCCGACCCTTCAACATGGAACTTTCGCAGTCCCAAGAACTACGTGTCAATCAAGTGGTATCGCCCAGTCTACGCGGCCGAGTTGGTGGACATGCCTCCGCATGCGCGTCGAACGTTTCGAAACTCAGGCAAAGCGGAATGGGAAGAGGCAGTAATTTTGAAACCTGAAAACGAAGACCCGAGGAAAGAAACAGTAGTCCATAGGCTCACGCGATGCGCTAATATTTTCCGACAAGAAAGACCACTCTCTTCTTTGCTATTGGATGCTTGGCAAACAACGGATAAAAAAACCATGACAACAATCGAGGAACGGGTGACTCTCTACACAGAGCAGCGTCAGGATCAGAGGATAGGTGAGCCTCTTCATTCAACCCTCCGGTATATCTCTGATCCAAAGCAGCTGTTGCTCTTGTCGATCCTCTACCATACATCAATTATTCCCAAAGAACCAAAATTGGGGATCGGCCGATTAAGGAGGAGCGCATACTCCCACTTCCTGTTTATCCAAGGTCACCACCACCGGTATCGTCAGTAGATGAGCTTCTGCAAGGGCACAACTTTGGTAAAAGCCAAACCTTCTTCAAGACTCATACGTCAATATCGGATGATCTAGAGGCCTGGATGACTGAATATGCCCAGCATGGCCTCCCGGCGGAGTCCAGCCGCTTGTTCGTCGCCATCTTGGAGATTGTCAGCCGCGATACCCGAACGACACTATCCTTGCTCACCGCTGCGCTGAGTGAGATCTCGCTTGGATCGATGTATGGCTCGCAGGAGCAAGAGCGTCTGGCTTCGTGGCAAACGCTTATCCGCAGTTACCAGGCTGACCTTCCTGCTATGAAGAATTCGCTACACGAATTTGTGCGGTGGAACAACACTCCACCTTACGTGCACAACAAGGTCCGCGATCTGGCTAACCAGACCGATGATCTCATTGCACAGGTTGAGAAGGCCCACCAGGCTCTCAGAGCCGAACTCTCCATACTAGAAAGTAAGCGAGGAATTGCGGAGGCCGAAGGTGTTGCGAAGCTTACGGAGCTTGCCTTCATATTCATTCCGCTCACATTCTCGGCTAGCTTGTTCAGCATGCAAGTTAGAGAGTTGGAAGAGAATATGCCAACTCTCGGTGGATTTGTTGGAGTCTGTCTCTTGTTTCTCTTCTTATCATACGGCGTCAGACTTGCCATTCGAAGCCGCGCTGTCATCGATCGAAAACGAGAGTTATTCCGGAGTATCAGACGTGACTGTGCGCTAGAAGGCAACGATGTGCCGACTCACGTGTTCATCTCGTGGATCTTCAATAAGCTTTTTGAGACATTGTTTCCGGAAGGAAAAGAAGTCGGCCGCTGGACGTTTGCGATCCTATTCATTTCGGCAGTTCTCGCCCCCGTTCTGGCTCTGATCTGGATCAAGACCAGAATTGACAACGGACTCAAGGCTATTCTCACTATTGTGATGATTTTCTTGGCTTTTGTTGTATTCTATGCGCTTCAGAAACGTTTTAAAGTGTTTCTTACCAAGGCTCTCAACTACCGGCGTTTTTTATACTGGTTCGAGAGAAGGAGGCAGAGGGGTGAAGCTCAAACACCGGGAGAAACTGTTTAAGGTAATGGAAGAGCTTGGAAGATTTTTCCTTTTGGGTTTTAGGTATTTGAAATGAGCAACATGACGGTCTATCAACAAATGCTTTCACGACATCAAGATTTCTTTTTAGAGACGTTCAACAATTCAGAAGATCCTAAAGGCATCGCTCATCGCTGTTCTAGTAAAATACGTTTTTGCGCACCTCGCATCAGCCCTCAGATAGGAATCTCAAGAATAGTAGGTAATGACTAAGGGTCTTAATGGAGGGTTAAGGGAGTTCAAACAATAGAATCTGGTCTAGCGGCTTAGATAGTCGCGCGCCGAGCAGGCTGCGTACATCTCCACTCTCCATCCTTTTTTCAGCGCTATTTCACACCCCGCCACTCTCGTAGTATGACGTGGACCCATTTCCTCCTTGTGTCTCTTGAAACCCATAGACAGATAAGGCCTGACGACACTCTACTCGCATAGATTCATCGGGAGATCATCTTCCTATCTCTGACAGGTTAGAAGACAAAGGCATACAGAGCTCTCAGAGGTGATTCGTATTAGCGAATTAAATTACACATTTAACGCACTTATTCGGCTCCACTCAGCTATTAATAGTTGTGGCGTATGAGTCTATAAATAACTTTGCACCTTCGAGGAGAGAAATAAAGGACATGGTAACACCATTTCCTAATCGGTAGTCTAGTCACGAGTTATGTACATTTAAAATCCGCGCACTTATAATAAAAATTGTAAGAGGGGATCTTTTTTTTTTTCAAGGAAGCATTGGTCAATATGTACCGTTCAAACGGTCTCGCAATTAAAGAGCGTAAGGGATAGATAATTATAATGTATCCGCTAGCCTCAATGCACTTCTCTTCTGAAAAGCATCTACAGCATTTCTTGACGCGTTTTTACCTTTTACCATTCATGCGAACAATATGATGTTTAGGTGATTGTATAGACTACCTACAGACAGCGTAGCTAATCCACGTTGCCAAGTAGCTAGCAAAAAGAAATAACAGCGAGCGTCATGGAATCCTATGAGCAGACCCAAGCAAAAACGGTAAAACAGGAAATAGAACCAAATCTCGCCGTAGAATCCTCCCTCCCTCTCTTTCTATCCACTAACACTTGCACATGGCCGTCTTGCAGTCATCAGCAGTCACATCATCTCCTGTGCAATAGATCTTCCCTCCAGTGCAACTGCACCACCGCTTGCATGAATCGACGATGCTACTTTGGACTTTGGGACATTTGATAGTGGCGCGAGTGCTCAGATCGGGATTGTGTATCTGGGAGCTCTGGTTAATGACCTGCTCATAGCTTCATGATAGCTCGACTTACAGCAGAGGTCGTGTCGGCATCGCCCGCAACAGCGGCGGCGGCAGCAGGCCAGGCGAGGGCTGCAGCAATGAGGCCGATGTAAGAGAACTTCATGGTTGTTTGGTGAAGACGTTGAGACTGTATAGTGGAAGATGTAGAGGCTTGATGTTGAGTAGTCAAAGTCGCAGGAGCAGTGGGCTTTATAGATTTTCCGTCTCCTATTACTAGCTCTTGACTATTTCTATTGACGTAACATACTAAGACATGCAACTACGCTTTCTGGGGCAGTGTAAGGGTTTCGGATGACAAGACGGGTCAGCGGCACCATCAATTACATCACCTATAGCTGAGAGACAATCATTTTTGGGTTCCATCAACCTATTGGATTCCAACGGTTCCTTTTAGACCCCAACTCAACAGTGCCGCGCCCAAGTTCCTGGGGATGTTCCAAAGGTGGAAGGTCGCTGACATGCGACTGAGAAGCTACCATGGAAAGCCTTACAGTAGTATCTGCCCCAAGCTCCCTGCGATACTCCGCAATGAGAAACGACGTTCTCACCAAAACGGTTAGGCCCCCACATTCCCCACGTTGTCTGCCTTCTTTGTTCTTCAGCCCCAATTGCCGAGTACGAAAACGGTCTAGTCCACGGAGATCGTAAGCCAACACCAACACAAGGACCGGAGTAATGAGGCATCGGCATTTGCAGGATAACTCCAGGTAGAGATGTGGCAACACCTACGTGGGTCTTCCTCGGTTTCCGAAGAGGAAGCGAAGAAACGTGTGCGTAAGATTTAATCCCATGCCGAGAAAAAAGAGAAAGGGTAAATTACTAAACCCAACTCTTTTTTCGTAGAAAACCCTAAACCCAACTATCGCCAGCCAAACCCGACTCTTGACTGTATAGGTTAACCTTCTCTTTTACAAAACATTATAATAGATGTCTATAGGCTTAGCTATTACTATAGTAATAAGAAAGCACCTAGATTTTAATTTTATAGAAGTTCTACTACGGTTAAAAGATGGTAGATTTTAGTGAAGAAGTTGGGTTTGGCCGACGATTGTTGGGTTTGGCCGGCGACGTTCGGGTTTGGGATTTTTCGTAAAAAAAAAGAGTTGGGTTTGGTAATTGCCGCAAAAAAGGAACACCTGATTCTAATGAAAGCAGCCAGAGCGGATTGCTGCTGTCTTTAGCTAAGATGATCAAGTCTGCTTTGGTAGCCTGCAACTTCCACGCGAGTACCTCGTGCACAGCCTACGCCATGTTTAGATCAGCGGGCGAGCTCATCGCTATTGGCTTGTGCTTAGCGCCTTGGCATCTGGTAGGACTCAGTACATACCTGTGCTTTACCTTAAACGTCTCAGTAACTTTCTCAACAGGATTTTTGACTTTAGGTACCTCTTATCTTTAATCGCAAGGTCGTGCGGGGTTGAGTCTGGAGAGTCCAGGAAATTCTTTCAGATGAGGAGAACTTCTGAAGGGACGTTTGTACACATATTTCTGGTAAGACGGGCTGCAAATCCATAACTTTAGAAAAGGAAAATTTTAGATGGAGCCATCTGGAGAGTCAATATCTCCTGCAGTATTAATTGCGTCTATATTACGAGAAAACACTTTCTCACAAATCATTTTCAGCCACTCAGACAGGAGGGCTAAAGATCGTTAGGTGACTTTCAGCGTCCTGTCAACCACCGGACGGCTGAGGTCATTGGAAATTGAGCAGACTGGGTATAACTGCTCTCTCTGCCTCATCTCATGGCCTTTTGCTCCCCGCTCCCTCCCAAAGCCAATAATGGCATCGGCCTTTCCCTCTTCCCCTCTCTTGCGACGTCCTCGTATGCATTCGTAGAGGGCTATGCTATTTTGCCACACCACGTTGCAAAGAGCCACACTAGAAACTCCCTTCTCATAGAAAATTCTTGAGATGCGTCTAAGCGGACGTAATATTGTTTATGTATCTGGCGCATCGGGAGACTGCGCTCAGTCTTGGAGGAGAGCTCGTAGGCGGGGAGGTGAGATGTGGGAGGAATCAACGCTGCTTCTGAAGGCAAACTGGGGGCCTCTTGTGTTCAAAGGTATTGAGACCCGAAGAATACCACAGCACTTGGGGCTATTAGTGTAGTATTTACAGTCCGTACACTCGTTGTCGTCATTGTCGTCATGGCAGGTGGATCATTCAGTAGCCCTGGATTTTCGAGGAGGGTAAGAAGGGATACGGAGATGCCACTTTCTGATCGTTAGTCCCCTCATGATCACACATGCACGTTTCATGATCGCAGACTTACATGAGGAGCACTGCAAGAATGGATACTTCTTGAAGAAGGCGTCGCTTAGTCTATACCCCTTAAAGGTTCTCGCCATTTCCGTCTTCGCCGGCAAGCATTCGCTCTCCGACGTCCGCAACATGTCCGAATGCGCGTGAATGCTAGCGGCCGTGCACGGCGGCTCCTCCATCCGCTGGGCGATGATGTCGAACAGATCGCGGTTGCTGATCTGCATCATCTTGTGCGTGAACTCGCGTTCCGAGAACCTAAACGGCTTGACGGCTTCGAAGTCTTGGGGGCTGGTGACGTGTGGGTACGTGATTGGCGGAGTGCTGTACATCTGCAACGCGAGGTTTTGCTCGGGGATGTCGGCAACGCAGTAGTTGACGACATCCTCAACCATTTCGTCGAGGTCGTAGAAACTGCTGTGGAACATCATCTGGTCGCGGAGGGACGGCCATGCGATGAGGTCGACGATGGCGGGCTTAGCGCTGGTGGTCAAGGCGGGAGTGTCGGTGACTGTTTCGTCGACTATGTCGTGCGGTTTTGCACAGCCCAACATGATGTGGCATGATACAGCTGAGCGGAGGAAGTCCCTTGCCCCCTGCGCATAGGTTAGCTACGTCTATCGGAACGAGACTCGTGGAGCAAACCTCAAGGATGTTGATGAATCTTCCTAGTCCAGTGTCGTCAAATATCATGTGCACTGCAATATCTGCCAGCCGGTCGACCATTGCTCGCTCATCAAACTGCTGGAAGAGAGGTCCAAGACCACCTCCCATGTCCAGCTTGCAAGCTCTCGATTTCAAGACGTACTGCACGCATACATTCTCGATCTTCTGGGTCAAGAGATTACCGTACGAGCGACTCATCCAAGCGTCCAAGATAGCCGTATTCGTCAACGATATCTGCGGAACATTCGTAAACGAGAAGTTCGGCGCGGTATGGAAGTCCTGGCCCGGCAGCGGTCTGCTAGTTTGCGGAAACTCCATGCACATCGGATCTCCCGGCCGATGTTGTTGTTGATGGAAGGCTTGCATAGCGTTGGCCTGAGGCGCAGACGTTGCCGCTACCAGGGGGTTGAAGGATCCAGACGGTTCGGCCGGAAAGTTTGCCAGGATCCCCTCTTCATCGAGCGCTGCCCGTTCGCTGCGATCCGGCTCATCCGCATCCGATGATGCATATCCGACAGCCCTACCCGACGCCGACCCCGATCCGGTGCTCGACGAGGTCTTCCGCCGCTTGTTTGGCGCGGCGCTGCCGCCCGTCGTTTCAGACGCATCGGACTCCTTCCCCAGGATTTTCTGGAACACTGGGTCCTCTGTGGTATGCACGTCAGCTTCCTTTCCCCCTGCATGGCCCCACACCTGCCGTCTTGTGCTGTTTGTGCTCCACAGCCCAAATCTCGCAGGGGAGAAAAAAAAGGAAGGGGGAAACAACAGAGAGAACTCACCAGCCGCCGCACTCGCCTGCCCACTCATACTCAGCAGCTTCTTCCGCATCCGCAGCACTGCCTCTCGTAGACACCGATTCTCCTCAATCAACCCCTCATTAATCCGGACCAACTCCGCCACCACGTCAACCCCGCCATCCCCCGCCCCATTCACCCCGCCACCGCCACCACCTCCCCCTCCCTGCTGCTCGCACACCTCTCGCAACCGCCTGATGTCAGCTCCCAGTCGCTCGAAAAACGACTGGTTCGCGACGCCGGCGGAACGCTTTTCTCGCAGGCATTGCTGCGAGAGGCGGTTCTGCTTGCGCTTGCGGATGGCGGCGTCGTCGACGTCGGCAGTGGCGTTGGCGTTGGTGGTGGTGGTGGAGGTGGCGATAGAGCCGCCGCGTTTGGACGGCATGGTGTTACGTGCGGTTCTCGTATCCTGCGGGCGCAGCTCCGGGGGGAAGGGGGTATGTATCCAGAAGAGCCGACGTTGATCCACGCGAGGATCGCCGAGGCGCCGAGAGAGTAATAACAAGGGAAAAACGGTGTTGTCGGAGATTTTTTTGTTTGAAGATGGGAGAGGAAGATGGGGGTGTTGGTATAAGGTTGAGGGGTTTTTGAGTTTCGGGAGGCGTTATGCGGGGCGTGTCGTTTTGGGTTCTTCTGTTTGTTCTTTTTTGGTCCGTGGAATATTATTGCAGAGACGCGGCACGGCGCGGCTGAGGATGGCGTCGCGATAAAATAAAGAGCGGTAGGGATGAAACAGGCGAAAAGAAGGGGGGAAGCGATAGCGCGGGACGCTAAGGGGCGGAGGTAAGTCCGTCGACGTCTATGGACCTGTTGCGCAGCGAATAGGTTTGGGTTGGGCTGGATCCGTCGCAGGGAGACGCGGCACGTGGTGTGTTAATTGTCCAATATTATGCGTTAAAGAGTCAGCGATCGGAGAGCCGCAAGCAAGCGAGATGTGGAACGATGAGGGTGGGCGGAGAAGAAGCGTAGAAGGCGGGAGAGTCCACGTCAACCCTCATCCTACTCGCCACGCAATAGTGGTTGACAGGCAGCCTAAGATATCCGTCCCTCGCGGTAAGCCGGGCCGGCTCCGAAGGGATCCGTCTGCCGTCCCTGACTGCTCGCTAGTGATGACACCGTCTCAGGCCAGAAGACGATGGTTCCGGCAGCTCTCGGCGATCGCCTCAAAGTACGCGTTATGTATAATCAAGTATTCGTAGCCGATTACCGAACCCCGCACACTACAGACGCACCCGACGCCCCCCACATGTGGCTGCTGTCGTCGCCGGAAGGATCTACGCCAGTATTTAGCAGCGCAACGCGGCACTCCCTTGCTTCGATTCCCGCTCCTTTTATTCTCCTAGTGCTTAGCAGATCGACGCGGCCTGATGAAGCTGGTGGGCAGGAGTCGCCCAACCGATAAGAAGACCATTGAATTTACGTCAAAGTAATTACAACTGCTGCAGCTGCAGAAGGAGCGCTACAGAAGACCTCATTTTATTTAGGAGTAGGCCATCTGATTCTGGCCCAGACGTACCAGCAAATCCTTGTTGTAACTTCAGCTTGTCAAGTCAAGAGAAAGGAGAAAGAACAAAGAAGACAGCGGGTAATGCCCGTTTACGGCCCGAACCCCGAATACGAGAGCAGGGTCTTCGGTACTAAGTGGTAGTGCCAACTAAATTCCACTACCAGCCTAGCTCTTCCTTCTCTATCGCGACATCGAGCACATGCCAAAAGGGAAAATTACGGGAAGAAGTTGAGTGCACGCGACACACTTGCACCATGTTTGTATGGAAACATCAATACTGTAGGGAGGATGAAGACAATTGGGATCTAGAGCTGAAAAACGAACGTCCACTAATCTAACCGAAGAATGAACTCCCAACCAATGAGACCAACCAGAAACCAAAACTCCCCCGATCTCATTCCATCCAGACAAATTTCCCAAATCGATCCCATCACGCCTCAGCCTGCTCCCCTTCCTCCTTGAACTCTAATCCAGCCCTCTTCACCACCACCCCAGCCAATGCCCTCACACTCCCACTCGTCAACAATTCCAACACCTGCAAATTCACACCCCTCACCTCCCTCGCAATCCAATTCCTCAACTCAATCGCATTAAGCGAATCCAGTCCATACGTCGTCACGCTCCTTTCCGCATCGGCATCCATGTCCTCCAACGGCACGGTAAGAATCGCCGACAGTTTCTCCAGCAACGCGCGGGACACCAAATCAACCGCCTCATCCTTACTAGCCGCGCGGGCCAGCGCCTGCGCAAGCGAAACCTTCACCGCTGCGCCACCTTCGCCCCCAGCAGCGTCCGCCGCGGCAGACGCGTCCGCCACCGCTGCCGCGCGCAGCACACTAAACTTCGCGTCGTCAGCGTAGAACGGCAGCTGGGGCTGCACACCCCCTTCTGCCCTAGGGAACCGCAATCCAGTCAAACAATGCCCACCACAACCCTCCTCTAGCACCCCGTCCCGCCCCTCCACCGCCGCCGCCAACAACGCCAACACTTCGTTCTCGCATAGCGTGTCGCCACCGATGTTCGTCAGCACCTCCTGCCGGCGCGCCGCGTCGACGCTGTCGGCCAGGTAGCCGACGTCGGACACGGCGGTCAGGTCGACAGAGGTGGCGGGCAGGCCGAGATGCTGGCGGCGGTGCTGGACGAAGGCGTCGAGGAAGGCGTTGGCGGCGGCGTAGGCGGCTTGGCCGCGGTTGCCGACGATGGCGGCGACGGAGGAGAGGGCGATGAAGAAGTCGAGGGGGAAAGAAAGAAGGGCGTTGTGGATGTTCCAGGCGCCGGCGACTTTAGACGATATGACGGTGTGGAAGTCGGGGTAGGTCATGTTTTCGAAGAGGGTGTCCTAGGGGTGAGGGGGTCAGATGGTAATTGGTTATTGGGAGAGGAGGGTTGTGGCTTACTCTTAGTACCATGGCGGCGTGGATGACGCCGCGGATGGGTGGGAGGTTGTGGGCGCAGTCGTCGACGAGGGCTTTGACGCTCTGCTCGTCGGCGACATCGCAGGCGCGGACGACGATGTTGGCGCCGAAAGACTGCTGCATGTCTTCAATTAGCTGGCCGACCTTGCCGTCTGTCTTCCCGCTGCGAGAGAGCAGGACGACGGTGCGCGCTCCCTTCTGCACCATCCACTTGGCCATGCTGCGGCCGAGGCCTCCGGTACCGCCGACAATCAGGTACGAAGCGTCGGGACGGAACAGGTCCCGTTTGCGGGGATGGGTAGCCTAGTAAGAAAAATGTCAGTCCTCTAGCCCTGCGTCTAAAGCCAAACGTATATGAGCCACTTACCATGACCTTCTCCCCAACCCTCGGCACAACCACGACCTTCCCCATCGTCTTCCCACTCTGCAACAGCCTAAATGCCGCCTCAACCTCACCCACACCCACCACCTTAACCGGCTGCACCGGCCTCACCGCGCCAAACTCAAACAACCTCATCACCGCCTCCAACACCCTCGCCATAACTTTCGGCCGATCGTTCGCCAACCGCGTCAAATCCAACGACGCAAACGTCGCGCAGTCCGCAAACCGCGCCATCTCAAGCCTAGTATTCGCCGTAATATCCCTCTTCCCGATCTCCACAAACCTCCCAAACGGCGCCAAACACGCCCACGACTCACGCAAAAACTCTCCCGCCAAACTGTTCACGACAACATCAACACCCTCCCCACCCGTCGCCTCCCTCACCGCCTCCCCAAACGCCGTATCGCGCGAGTAAAACACGCGGCTCTCCGGCACGCCGTACGCCTCGACCAGCAACGCCTTCTTCTCGCCACTCCCAACCGTCGCATACACCTCCGCCCCCAGCATCCGCGCCAACTGCACGCACGCCTGCCCCACGCCCCCCGCCGCCGCGTGTATCAACACCCTCTCCCCCCGCTGCAACCGCGCCAGATCCACCAGCGCGTGGTACGCCGTGCAGAACACAATCGGTATCGACGCCGCGTGCTCGAACGACATGTCGGCGGGTATGCGCGCCGCGCTGCTCGCTTTGCACCGCGTGTGCGTGCCGTACGCGCCGTCGGGCATGGCGGCGACGCGGTCGCCGGGGGCGAGGGTGGACACGGCGCTGCCCACGCGGGTCACGACGCCGGCGGCCTCGATGCCGAGGGAGGCGGTGGGGGAGGGGTTGGGGAGCTGGCCCATCGCGATGACGATGTCTTTGAAGTTGATGCCGGTGGCGTGGATCTGCAACTCGATTTCGTCGGGGGCGAGGGGCGGTGGGGAGGCGGAGGAGGAGGAGGAGGTGGAGGTGGTGGCGTAGTCGTCGAAGTAGAGGGAGTCGAGGGCGCCGGGGGTGTCGATGGCGAGGCGGAGGCGGCGGCCGGATTGGGCGAAGGGTTGGAGGTAGGGGGTGGTCGTGGATTGAGGGGAGGCTTCGCGGTGCACGAAGAGGCTGGTGGCGTCGTCGGGGACGATGCGCGGGACGACGAGGGCGCCGGAGTGCTCGGCGTATTCCATGTCGATGGTTTGGTCGTCGTTGGGGATATCTCCCGGCGGCGAGGCCATGACGGCGCGCTTGAAAACTTTCATGATCAGGTCTACCTGTTCCGTGGTGCTGCTGGTAGAGTGAGGGTCCAGGTCGAGCGTGGCGGCCTTCGCTGCGGTTTCCGAGCGGACGGAGCGGATGAGGCCGACGGCCATGTTGGATTCGGGGTTGGTGGCGGACTTGTAGGCGCCGCGGGTCACCCAGAGCACGCCGGCGGACTTGGTCAGCAGCTTCTGGACTTGGGCGAACGTCTCGGGGGTGGCGGTGGATAGTACTGGGCTGTCGAGCTCGGACAGGACGATGCAGAGCTTGTCAGCAGCATCGGTTCCTGCCAGGGACGACACTGTCGAGGTCTGGTTGGTGCGGATGGCGATGGCATCTGCCAGGGCGGCTGGGAGCGGGTTCGATTCGAGCGCGTCCGCGACGATAACGACAGACGCACTAGAAGTGTCCTTGTCGGTCTCCGTCTTGCCGTTGACGCCGTTGACGCCGTTCGTCCCGTTGGACTGGCCGTGAGCATGCCCGTTCGTGCCGTTCGAGTGCCCATTGACGCCGTTCACCCCATTGGTATGAGGCTTCTCACCACCATTGACCACTCCATTCCCCTCATGCACCGCCGCCTTCTGCTCCAGCGGCTCCCACACCAACTTAAAGCACACCTCCCTCGGCTCCGCCTCCTCCCCACCACCCGCACCCCCCTTAATGGGGCTAAACGTCAACCCCTCGAAACTCACTGCGGGCTCCCCCTCTTCTTCGCCCCCCTCCCTCCACCCCTCCATCCTAAAGTCCACCGGCCTCGGATTAACCAAATCCGGCTTACCACCCGCCACAACCCTCATCCGCTCCCCCACACCCGTCGGCACACTACCAGCCTTGACGCTGATCTCACGCACCGCCGACGGCATGTACAGCGTGCCGCGCATGCCGTCCTCACACCGCCCAGCGCCGAGCATCGGGAATGCGAGCTGGAACACCTGGTCCAGGAAGGCGGCGTGGACGAGCGAGCCGGCGGCTTCGTAGCCGAGCGGCATCGAGGCGGCGGTGTCGGGCACGGCGATGGTGGCGAGGGCGGTGGTGGGCGTGGCGCGCAGGTCGAGCACGTTGCGGAAGAGCGGGCCGTAGCAGGCGCCGGCGGTGGAGAGGTGGGTGTAAAAGAGGGTGGGGTCGATGGCGGGGGTGCTGGTGCTGTTGCATAGTTCTTTGGCCTCCTGTAGACGGCGTGTAGCTTGCCGGCCGACGCTGCTGCGGTCGGAGGAGACGGGGTTCGAGGAGGAGGGGGGAGAAGAGCGCACGCCGACGAGCCCGCGGCAGTGCTCGGTCCACCCCTTCGCCTCGGTCCACGAGCAGATGCGGAACTCGTCCCAGGCGTCGGCGTAGGCGCGGGTGCCCTCGGCGTAGGGGCGGAGGGTGAGCGTCGTCTCGTACTCGTGCCCGTCCTCGAGCAGCAGCGGACGGGTGACCAGGACCTCCCGGAGGACGAAGCGGTGGTCGACCACGACGTCCTCGATACTGCTAGCACCACCACGCATGACGGCCCGCTGTGCCGCGGCCTCGACGGCCATGCAGACGAAGCTGGCGAAGGGGAAGGTGGTCAGTTCCTGCATGCGGTGGTCGCGCAGCCAGGGCAGGTCGTCGGTCGAGACGACGTTCTTCCACGTCGGCTCGAGCTCGTTGTTCGAGTAATCCGCCAGGCGGCCCAGCAGGTCGTGGCGCGGGAAGCGCTTGATGCGGTGGTTCCTGCTGATGCGGGACTCGCTCCAGTAGCGCGTGTTCTGCCCGTGCGACCAGGGGTACGGCGGCATCTCCGCAAGGAAGACGGGCGTCTTGACTTCGTCCTTGGGCGCGTTGATCTGCTCGAAGGAGAGCGCCGTGTGGCCCTTTGTGAAGAGCTTGCCCGCCAGCTCGAGGCAGGTGGTGACGGCGTTCTTGTTGCGGACCAGCGAGGGCAGGTAGCTCGTCTTGCTGGCTTGCTTGCCGAGGGCTTTGAGGATCTGCTTGACGGGGCCCTCGAGCGCGGAATGCGGGCCGACTTCGACGAGGATTTCGGGGTTGCTGCTGATGCAGAGCTCGCGGAGGGAAGTGGAGAAGAGGACGGGCTTGGTCAGGTTGTCGACCCAGTACGACGCGTCCAGGATATCTCCCTCGACCTTCTTCCCGTGCAGCGACGAGTAGAAGACAGCAGACTGCTGTTCTGGCAGCGGCTTGACGTCCTGTATCGCTGCGCGGTACTCATCCGCCACCAGCCCCATATGCGGCGAGTGATACGCCACATCAACCCTCAGCTTGCGGTTGAACTGCTGCATCTCCTCAATCTTGGCCGCGAGCTCCTCTACCGCCTCCACATCGCCCGACGCCGTGATCGAGTTCGGCGAGTTCTCGCAGGCCACAACCACCCCGCCCGCGCTCTTCAGCGTCTTCAGCAGCGGCCTTACCTCGTCCGCGCCAACGCCAACCGCCAGCATCGCGCCGCGCAGGTCAGGATGTTTCTCCTTCAACCGGATCACGGCCTGACCTCTATGATACGCGACCGCCATCGCGTCCTCGAGACCCAGCAACCCCGCAGCGTACGCCGCGCCGATCTCACCGCTCGAATGGCCCGTCACAGCAGCCGGCCTTACGCCCCACGACGCGAGCAGGTCGGTCAGCGCGAGCTGGACGGCGGTGCAGATGGGCTGACTGATGTGCGCGAAGCCGACTCTGGAACTATCCTTATCCAGCATCAACTCCTCAACGAGCGAGAAGTCCGCGCCGATTCCCTTCAAGCACTCATCCGCCTTCCGCATCGATTCCGCGAAGACCGGGAACGCGTCGAGCAGCTCGCGGCCCATGGCGTGCCACTGCGCGCCCTGGCCGGTGTACACGAACGCGATCTTCGGCGGATTCTGCGGCGCGCAACGGCCCGGCTTCGCATCGGGACTGTTCAGCGCGATGGCGAGCTCGTTGGACGACGACGCGACGCAGGCGACGCGCCAGGCCAGGTGCGAGCGCCGCTGGCAGAGCGTGTAGGCGATGTTGCGCGTCAGCGACTTCTGGAAGACTTCTGGGTGCTGCTCGAGGAAGACGCCGAGCGCGTCCATGGAGGCGCGCGCGGCCTTTTCGTCGTTGGCCGAGAGGACGAAGAGGCGTGGGATGGGGTCGGCGCTTTCCTTTGCGAGGGCGGTTTTGGGCGGGAGCGGGGGCCTGGTGAGGACGGCGTGGGCGTTGGAGCCGCCGAAGCCGAAGTTGTTGATGCTGATGTAGCGCTTGGTGGTTGGCCAGGGGCGTTGGGTGGTTGGGACCTGGGGGGTGTGGTGTGAGCAACCGTCCCCACAAGAAAAAACAGAGTAATGATATCTCACCTTCATGTTCCATTGGGCCAGGGGTATTGCCTCATTGGGCTTCTCGAAGTTGATGTTCGGCAGGATGAACCCCCTCTCCAGCATCATCGCCGCCTTGATGACGGAGACCAAACCACTGGCATTTTCGAGATGCCCGACATTGGTCTTTACTGATCCGAAGTACAGCGGCTGCCGCGCAGTCCGACCCTTTCCGAAAACACGATGGATCGCTGTGGCTTCGATAGGGTCTCCAGCCTTTGTGCCAGTTCCATGTGCCTCGACGAAGCCAGTGTCTTCAGGGCTGATGTTGGCTTTGGCGTAGACTTCGCGCATCAGACGCTCTTGCGCCTCACCACTAGGACTTGACAGACCTGTGCACGTGTAAGTACTGGAACAATTCTCGAGGTTGACACCACTCACCGACGGTCCTGCCGTCCTGGTTCACGCCAGTGTTGACAATGACCGCCCGCACTCTGTCATTGTCACGGATCGCCTGATCCAGCGGCTTCAGGACCAAGCAACCGGCGCCTTCGCCACGTGCGAAGCCAGATTTGGCGCGGTGATCGAACGCATAGGTCTTACCCTCTTCGGAGAAGAGCCTGTTACTAGTCAGCCTCCTATCACACAACACTATCGAAATGACCAAAACCAACCTAGACATGGACATGCTCACGAAATCATCCGGGGCGAGATTGATGTGGCAAGCGGCGACGATCGCCTGCTCCGACTCGCCAGCCCTAATGCTCTGCACGGCATGGTGCAGGGCGTACAAGCTCGACGAGCACGCCGTATCGACAGTGCAGCTCGGGCCCCGCAGATCGAAGTAGTACGAGATACGGTTGGACAGGATCGACTCATGGTTGCCCGTGATGTCGAACATGGGCGTGTGATCCGCGTCGCGCAGGTTGCCCAGACGGTAGTCGGACGCCGCGCCGCCCACGAAGACGCCCGTGTTGGAGCCGATCACCGACTCTTTCGGCACGCCCGCGTTCTCTAGCGCCTCGTAGGCGCACTCGAGCAAGATTCGCTGCTGGGGATCTGTGTGGTGTGCCAAGGAATGGCGATCAGCTAAAACGAATCGCGTGCTGATAAGGCGGGGACGCGTGATGACTTACCTAACGACTGTGCTTCCTGCGCCGTGATGTTGAAGAAGGGGGCGTCGAAGCACGCTAGGTCCTGGTTGAGGAAGTAGCCGCCGACGTTGTTGAAGCAGCCCTTCTTCTCCGGATTGGGGTGCCAGTAGGCGTCTTTGCTGAAGCGGTCCGCTGGTATCTCGGACCATCCGCTGCGGGCTCTGGACATCAGACGCCAGAACTCCTCCAGCGTTGACACGTCCCCGGGTAGGCGGCAGGACATGCCGACGATGGCGACGGGCATGAGGCTGCCATCATAGCCCTGGTTTGGTACCGGCTGAGCCATGGCTCTGATCTGGGGTCTGTTTCGAAAGCTTGATGTGGTAAAAGAGAGACGATGGTGAGAAACAAGGAGGCTTAGAGCTCAGAGAAGCATGTAACGTGCAGTGCCGGCGGGGGTATATACGCAGAGGAGTAGCTGCCGAGGGACTTGGTATCGAACCAGGTGGGTGGGTGCTGTCAGGCTGTCCATTTTATGTCTGCGGTGGCAACCGTAGTAAACGGCCTCGGAAACCGAACAGCCCAGAGCTTCCAATCTCATCACAGGACCCAATCTCTGCTACGCGAGGCGCTACATTGAAACGTACGTAATGTTCCTTTTTCGCTCTGGGACAGACGGCGGGCTGAGGACATGGTGGAGGGTAGTGCGCACTCTCCAAGACAGGAAGGTGGCCGTACCACACATGTGATGGCGCAGATCAATGATTGAGTTCAATGTCAAACGATCAGGGCCCACCTGGCTGAATACTTCCGTGTGAGACACCTTATTGAGGAATATCTGCAGGGCTGCATGATTTTCAGGCCAGAGAGGGCGAAATTGGAAAGAACGGAGTTGCGGAGTTGGCTAGGCGGGCTGGGGTGTGGATAAGCTCTGTTCGGCGCAGCACCAACGACCGATCCCCCCGCTCCCGTTGGTCCGGAGTCTTCTCGGTCGACGATCCCCTTTGTTGTCACACAGGCATCCCCCATTCCCCAGGGGCCCCATTTTTTTCCTCTGTTGAGTCTCGCTAGCTTAAGAGGGCCGTCGGATAACGAATCCTTGACCCCGGAGCATTAATTGCACCATTTCCCAGGGTCGTGGTTCCATGAGCTGGAGCCCACAAGAGTCATAGCTCGTGCCCGAGAGTCATGGCACCAGATAGCAGCGTGATTTACGTCGTCTGAGTGGTACACTAAAACGCGGCGCTCGGATGGGGTTTCGGACAAGGTTTCCGGATGTGAAGCACTCGCGCGACACGGACGCCGCATGGTTTGCATTTTGTTACATCATTCCCGACCGGCTGGTCAGGCCTCGGATTCTCGGTCTGTCCCTCTCGGCCCGTCCTTGCCGCAGGAAACGAGAGAGCCTCAAAACGGTCGGACGAGCATCGTTCCAGCCTGGACAATCGGTGAAAGAGATTTATTAAAGTCGGCCGCGTGGCTAAGGCTTGGCCCTCCCAGCGCTATCGCTTTTTCCGTCAGACGATCCTGCTTGTTTCGACAAGACTTGCCGCCGGGGGTCTGGCCCGTACGTGGCAACCATCGCCGCCAATATCTTGGTGGTGCAGATCGCTCCCTTTGATATCAATGACGCGCTATCTTTCAGGCGCCCGTTGCGTGCTTCGAAAGTATTGAAAAGGAAAACGAAACACTTGCTGTCTCCCTACGCGTGGTCGGGGTAGATAACAGACCAACCGTCCACTCTTGTCGACGTGCTCTATCGACATTCTGTCACCTTCCACAGTCGTCATGAAGTTCCTCTGTCTCCCCGGCGCCTACGGCAGCGCACAGGTCTGCACTCAAGGACCCGCGTATCTCCAGTACTTTTACTGACCGCTCATGCAGAATTTCAAAGTCCAGCTCGGGCCTTTCGCTGCCGAATGTGAGAAGACTGGCGTGGTCGATTTCACATGGACCCAAGGCACAGTCCCGGCGAAGCCGCCTCCAGGCTTTGAGGACTACTTCGGTCCTGGTCCGCTGTATCGCTTCGTGGAATTCGACGGTATGGAGGGCTTTGAAGACATCCTCGACAAGATCCGCGATTTCCCTGAGGGCATCTCGGCCGAAGATACCATGCGCCGTCTCTTCGACCAGGGCCCAGCTAACGGCAACGGCTTGAACTTGCGGAAATGCCTCAACCACCTGTTTGACGTGATTGATGCGGACCCGGAGATCGAAGTAAGTAGACCGGAAAGGAAGCTCGAAAGCAGATAGCTGACGATTATTGCCAAAGGGCATTCTCGGCTACTCCGAAGGAGCAACGACTGCGGCCAGTCTTGTGCTGGAGGAGCGTCGGCGGTTTGAGGAACATGGAATCCCACGCCGGATCAAGGTAGGAACTCCCACTCCTGTGGCCATTGATTCAAACCGCTGACCTTATTTCAGGCCGCCATATTCCTGGCTGGTTGGCCCCCGCTGAAGCTGGAAAACAACGGCGAAGTGCATGCCTTGTTGGCCGATGAGTGCGACGATGTCATTGACATTCCGACCTGTCACATCGTCGGCTGTTACGATCCGTACATCCACGGAGCAATGGCTTTGTTCAATCTCTGCGACGAAGATACGGCTGAGCTCTTTGATCACGGCAAAGGCCACACGGTCCCGAGGGACGCCGCCACCTTGCGAGAGCTTGGCGAGGCGATTATGAGATTGACAGCAAAGGTGGATAACTAGAGGTCAGGGTCTACAAGGGTATGGAGTTTGGGTCTTTTCACTTTTTCTGTCTCGGACATATTGTTAGATGGGAATTTCTGTACACATCCCCGTAACGAGTAGCCAACGTGGCTCCGGGGAAAGAAATC
Source organism: Lasiodiplodia citricola (assembly GCA_023089105.1). Taxonomy (NCBI): domain Eukaryota; kingdom Fungi; phylum Ascomycota; class Dothideomycetes; order Botryosphaeriales; family Botryosphaeriaceae; genus Lasiodiplodia; species Lasiodiplodia citricola. The sequence continues at coordinate 77,950 of JAJNLL010000086.1, read as the reverse complement.
ATGCATACCTTATTCTTTATTCTGATGTGATTAACAAGCCTTTTGGCCCAGGGGCCTCATCTACACGGTGCGGGGTTCCAAATTGAGATCAACCCACTGTACCTTGGCATGTCTCGGCGTTCTAAGGGTTGATTCCTCATGGCATGATCAATTGATTGGTATCCGAGCACAGATTGCGCGATAACAGTGGCGTGCGGCGTGGAGAGAACCTTGATCCGGGGTGGTACCCACAGCGTTTGAGCATGGTAAGGACCCAGAATAGGAAGGATCAAAACTGTGGGTCGCCTGTTCGCATCTGCTGCAAAAATCAGCTGTCTTTGCTATACGTAGTACGCATTACGAGCAGACGCAGCATACCGAGGTCCACTATTCTGTGGCTGGCCGTTTTAGTACAACGATCGGCGATGTGAGGCCAGGGATGCTTTCTTTTGAAGCGTTTCGCCCAGGATCATATCACCAAAGGAGGACCGAAAGGGTTCAACGTACCTCGGCATGAGCATCAGCCTTGGATCCCTGGAAAGAAAAGAAGAGATGATCCTTCAATGTTCCAGAAGGGCTGATCGTGCCCAGCACTCCCTGCTTTTTCAAACAAAGCAAAAACGGCCAGTACGACACACGTGCTTCAGCTGATCCGATAAGCGAGTGGATTAATTTGGATGCACTGAATAATTATTGCCCCACTCCACGAACACGAGAAGACGAGTACGGTTTCTCTGTACCCGGTGAAAGAGCTGGAGACCGCGAGAATATTGAGGCATCCTTACCGTTGGAAAATGCCGCTTTATGATGAGTAAAAATGCTATCAGCGGACCTGTGTCATACTCAGGTTCCATCTGGGCTAGTCAGATCTGATCTGCCCCAGGGTTACATCCCGAGGTTAGCGGGAGGCTCCTCGGTTTGGCGAGCTTTAATGCGACGCGTCCTGAATGAAATTTAGTAAGGGTTTGTAGTACAGGCTTGTAAGAGTGCAGCTGTTGGATGTGACAAGGCTGAGCTCGTGGTGGCGAGAGGAGGGAATCCTCGGAACAGTTGTGGGTCTGTTGCGGTCCGCACCGCTCGTGCTTGCTCACCGTCCCCTTAACGTCTTCCGAAATTCTCGGGTCAACCTTCTTCTCTTCGCACACCAAGCCTTTGCCCCACAGAGAGACGGAATAAAAGCGAAAAAAATACCAGGCATTCGGCTCACTTAATAATCCCGCAATTCTCGGGTTTCGGTCCGGCGAGCCTGAGACGTTGGTTGTTATTGCTTTTTCTGCCGGGTCTATAGGTCCCACTCCCCCAACCTCACGCGTCTCTTCACCCCTCTTCCTATTCATAGTACACCTCGTTAATCAATGTCCCGATACCCTGGATGTGCACCCGCATGTCGTCGCCGTTCTGGAGCACGACCTTCGGATTCCGCATAGCGCCAACGCCCGGGCCAGTGCCGGTCATGATCAGGGTCCCCTTCTCCAGCGTCGTGCCGATCGACAGGAACGACACCGTCTTCGCAATGTTGAAAATCATCTCCCTGAGGCACAGTCAGTACGAATTCTAACCAAGCAACAGTCTCCCCAGGTCTTCTACATACTTCGTGTTCGAGTCCTGCACAACGTTCTTGTTGTGAATGGCCTTAATATCCAGCTGGTGCGGATCACCAATCGCCTTTCCGCTGACGAGCACGGGGCCGACGGGGGCGCTGCCGTCGAAGCCCTTGGAGAAGCACCACTGGCTGTTCTTGAACTGCTGGGCGCGGGCCGAGACGTCGTTGCCGCAGGTGTAGCCGAGCACGTAGTCGAGGGCCTTGTCCTCGGGGATGTCCTTGCCGTCCTTGGCGATGACGATGGTCAGCTCGGCCTCGTAGTCGGACGTGCCGTCCTGCGCCACCTTGGGCACGTTGATCTTGGCCGGGAAGGGCCCGTTGAGCGCCGTGCGCGGCTTGATGAACAGGATCGGCTCGTTCGGAATCGGCATGTTGGCTTCCTTGGCGTGGTCGCGGTAGTTGAGGCCCAGGCAGCGGATCAGCGGCACCTGGTCGACGGTGACGGGCGAGAGGAGCTGGTAACACGGTGAGCATGATGTCCTTTGTCTCAGATCATCCAGGCCCGGGAAGGCTCAATTCATATCCAAGCTCTTTCTCCAGATGGGGAAGACTGCAAGCCTACCTTGTCCACGTGCAGAACGCGCTCCGTCACAACGCCATCGAACAAGCCGCCGGTGACCTCCTTCGCAGCGACCTCCTTGCCCTCAAACACGGCAATGCCAACATCAGGGTACTGCGCGGCGTCGATCTGGCCGAGATGAATCTGGCCGTCCTCCTTCGCGATGAAGCGGATGAGATGAGTCCACTGCGGTGCCATTGCGGAAGGGGTATCTCTGGAACAGGTGCTATACGGAGCAGCAAAAGAGCCAATGCTGACCGGACGAGGAAGAGTCGAGCTTCTTTTGAGGAGCGCTAAATCCGATTCCGCACGGCGCGATGGCGTCGAGGTATGCGGAGCTCTCCCTGTCGACGCGTTCAGCGCGGGGGCGGGGTCGCGTTCGGCTGACATCATCGGATAAGTGCCGGCCTGTGGGGATGACTGCGGCGCGCGTAATTGGCCAGACTCACCTATAGTTGAGAAGCCTCGGCCAAGCTTATCCCCGAGACGATCCGGCGTCGGAATTAGAACTGAGCGCCGGCGGTCGAAGACAGTACTGTGTTGCGGCTTTTGAAGAGCTGAAGCTTCGAAAAGTCCGACCCGGAAATGCCGAGTGCTCGATGCTGCCGATGCCATGGCCCGGTGACTGCTTGACACTGTTCAATGGTGCTGAATATCAGTAGTGAAATTTAAATCCTTTTTCTCCAGCGTTTGGGCGGGGTATGCGTTGCAAACAGGATGACTGCGCCATCTAGTACTTACTCGCGCCCAAAGACGACAGTACGGCACGCATGCACCTCATTTTGGATCAAATCGGGATTCCAATTGAAGTTGTCGGTAAGGTTGAACGGGGACTACGGATTGGATGACAGGTTGATAAACCACGCGTTAGGGCACGCTAACCTTTTCTGTGCAAGCTGTCGCATGAGCATTTGACCGCAGGCGAACTTCACTTGTAAAGAGCAATTTATACCACCTTACTGCAAGGACGGTAACGCAGTAAACTACAATGACTATCGTTCTTGTCATTGCGCAAGCACGTCGGGCGGAAAAATGAGATCGTGAGAACATTTCACAGCATCAAAACGCAGCAAATCGTACACATACACCCAAGTGGGAGCAGTATCCGAGCCTGTGTTATGTAGACGGTGAAAGCGAGCGCTTCCGTTACAGATGGTTAGTGCAACGGAGTATGCTACGGCACTATGCCTTGCCACCAGGACCTTAAAGGCGTAAAACCCGGGGCGTTTGTGATCTGAGGGTTACCCGTTTAGGTGAACGTTTGAAGCAGTTCAAGGGTTCGATTCTAGCTTAGCTCCGCTGAGTTGGATGAGGGCTTGCGGGCTGTGGAAAGGCGTGACGATCCTACGGTTGCTTTTTGCTCTTTTGCTCGCCGACACACGAATCAATGTGCAAGTCCATTTTGCTCGTACGCAGTGGAAGACTTGAAATGGCCATGGGGAGCCATATTGCGAGTATGCACCTGCCAAGTCATCAAGAGTCCAGATTTTCTTCAATAGGCACGGGCCTTCTTCCTGTGATATATACCATCATATCTACCTTCTAAACAATATTCCTATATATATTCACAGCCATACCTCCCATCTGCCATTCCCGCACAGCCGCGAAACCATTGTTTTTCTGCATAGCCAATGCTTTTGTCCCTTTCAAACGCCAGGCCAGACAAGCCAATACCATAACGCCACGCTATGCCGCAAACCCAGTGTACTCGAGACCCCTCATTCGAAGAAGCCACCATCACTCTCGTCGCCAGATTCTTCTTCCTTGGCAGCTTTGGCAGCGGACTTCGCAGTGGGAGCCTTCGTAGACTTCTTCTGCGCCGGAGCGGCAGCAGGCGTTGCCGACGATGCCGTGTCAGGCGCCCCTTCCCTCCATTCTAGCCCGTTTCGTAGAGCCTCCAGAGTGTTGTCTTGCATCTTCTTCTCCACCAGCTCCCACATTTCCTTGTCGCCTCCGATGCGGGTCGTCGCCGAGGCGCCATCCGTCTCATCCTTGTTCTTGGAGGTAGCGTAGAGCGAGACATAGGCGCGGATCAGCGGGTAGTAGAGTGTGTAGTTGAGATCAACTTCGCAGACGTGCTTGTCGCGCTCGAGTTCAGCGTGCTTCTCGGGGTCCGAGTTGTCATTCAGGCGCTTGACGGCCTTCTTGAGGAAGCGCGTAGCTTTTTGGCGTTCTTCCAGGCTTGTTAGCATGCGACGAGGTGAAGTAGCGAAGGTGATGGAGAGACGTACCGAAGAAGCGGACCTTGTGGTAGCGCGGGATCATGTCTTGCTTGATGCGCTCGGCCTCAGCGACGGACAGCTCGTGCTCGCAGGCCTGCAGCTCACGCTCCTTGTCGACGCGCACGTTGGCAGGCATGTCGTCGCCATTGCGCGACAGCTGGCGGCGCAGGTCGCGGATGCGGGCCTTGAGCGGGTTGAGCGAGAATTTCTTAGGCTGGTATTTCTTGGTCGGCGGGTGTTTGGCGCCGGCCGTCTTCTGCTTTTTCGCGTGCGGCGCGTTGCCGTCGGCCTTGCGTTTGGCTTGGTTCATTTTGGTGGAGCGGTCGGTGGAAGAGCGAGCGGAATCTTCAGCAGCGTCGACTTGGGCGCGGGAGCGCTTCAGGCCGGGCATGACTGTCGGCGGTGTTGGAGTCGCGACGGAATTTCTTTGGATTGACGCAGGGCCCGGCGGCGCTTCCTCGGCCCGTTCCTCAGCGTCGACGCCCAAAGCTCTGACCTCACCTCCAGCACCACCAGCCCTCCACGTCGGAGCCATGCCGCCTCGGCCTGCAGCTCGCTTCTGCCCGTGACATGGCCAGCCTCCTATTTCTGGCCCCAGTCCTCGCTTCATTCGCCTCTGAGATACGATGGAAGCCGCTATCCGCTGGTCGCCTCATGCTCACCAGCAGTCGCCGCATTTCATCATCGTAGACGTCGTGGGGAACCGCCTTCGTCTGTGTGAGGTTGACAATGTGGACAAGAACACGGTCCGCTGGAAGCAGCTGGCTGCCCGCGACAAGCTGCCCAACTTCACCGCCTTCGATTGGTCCAAAACCCATGAGCACTATGTGGCCATAGGCTCCGCCTCTGGAGAAGCAAGTCTGCTGGAGATCGATGCCGGCCGTCCCAACTCCGACTTTACCCAGTCCTTTCCCATCAAGCATCAGCGCAAATGCAACTCCATCGCCTTCAGTACCGGCAACCTGCTGGCCACCGGCCTTGATAGAGTCCGCAATGACTTTTGCATGAACATATATGACCTCAATGTCGGCCCCTACACCGCCCAGCAGGAACCCTACAAGAAGCTTGCCAGCTCAGAAGCCATCACGAGCATCAAGTTCTTCCCCGGCCATCCACAGACCCTTGTTGCCGGTGTGTCGCGCCAGTGCATTCGCATCTATGACCTCCGTGGTACGTGACTATCGCCCCGCCTTGGCCTGTGCCTTAGATTGACGCCACTACCGCAGACTCCGCCCCTGTCAGCGCTGCCCAATACGGGACCCGCCAGGTGCACAATCTGGCTATTGATCCCTTGGATGAAAACTACATCATTTCCGCCGGTCCTACTGGGGACCCGACGGTCAGCGTGTGGGATCGCCGCTTTGCTTCTCGGCCGGGTCCCACCACTCCCTCGTCCGAAGCTCCTGCTGGTGCCGTGCTCGAGCTGAGGCCCGCTGTGGACAACACCCATGGTGCCTCCATCTGGGGTCTTCGCTTCAGTGGTACCAAACGCGGGTGTTTCGGTGCCATCTCAAATACCGGCGAGCTCAAGGTCGTCGAGATAGCCCAGTTCGAGTGCAAGGATCAGGTGCCCGGCTCATCGGGCAATTCCTCTCGATACCAGCACTTCACCAAGTACAGCCACACTCTCCATTACCCATGGTACGACCCGGTGTACGGCCAGGACGAGTCGGCTCGGTCCATGGCGTTCGATTTCATGGCCGAAGGATCTCCCGTCGGGGCGCACAGCACCATCAACCTACAGTACAACCGCGAGATCAAGGTCACCAAGATCCCCACACAAGCTCCAACCGTCCGCTTCACCGCGTTGGACGAAATCTACTGTGACCAGATGGCCGTTGCAGAGCCTACGCCTCCCGATGGGCCCATCTCCGAAGACCTCGAGAGGCTGCAGGTCCGCGTCATCGATGAGAGGAGGCCGTCGCAAGGTGCATTCAAGTCCAACACCATCGGTGCCTTCGCTCGTATAGAGAAGCTAAGCATGGAGAACTTTGGCCACAAAGCCCCCGACCGCGCAAAAGCAACGATAAGCCGCGAGCGTCACGAGCAGTTGCTGACTCTAGGGTTCCCCGATGTTCATATGGGCATTGGTGATACCTTGAAAGCTCTCGGTGTTGCAAAGAGGCGTGCAAAAGAGGGCTACTGCCTGGACTGCAAGAAAAACAAGCAGATTCTCTCCAATGACCCATGGCTCGTAGGTCTTTGGGAACTCGTGCAGCGGCTCGATGATCTGGCCAAGGACGGTGGTATGATCGCCGATGGAGTTGATCTGAGCTACCTGGGAGTTGCGTACATCTGGGAGAATAGCCTTGGAGGGAAACAAAACGGGTATCGGCTCATCGGGAGACCATCGGTGTCGCCGCCGGACTTCCGCAATGTGATCCGTGAGATCGTACAAGAGAAGGAGTATCCACCTTTCCAAGGCGTCAAGACCCAGCGCCCAGAACACCGTCAGCTCTGCTTAGCCATCTGCGGATGGACTTTCTCTGCCCAGAGGATTCGCGAAAACTGCAAGGCTCTCATCGAGGAGGGACAGTACTACAAAGCCATCGTTCTTGCGGTCTTCAAAGGCCACAAGGACATAGCGCTTGACTTCCTCAAACAGCTCGTCCGTCAGCGATTGCTCCAGAATATCGGGCTGGGTGCCGTCATCGCCTGCGACACGGTAAACAAGGACCAGCGCGAGCTCTGCGAGTGGATGGCCGAAGAAACGGAGGACCCATACCTCAAAGCGCTCCTCCAATACTTCATCACGGGCAACTGGGAAGCCGTCACCAAAGTTGAAGAGCTCTCGCTCGTCGACCGCGTCGGCGTGGCCCTCAAATACCTCGACGACGACCAGCTGACACAATTCATCAAGTTCGTCTCAACCGGGGCGCGCGTCTTCGGCGACATCGAGGGCCTCGTCTTCACGGGGCTGGGCGAGCGCGCCATGGACCTGCTCGAGCAGTACATCGCCAAGTTCGGCGACGTGCAGACGGCGGTGCTCGTCATGGCGCGCACCAACCCGCTGTACGTCAGCGACGCGCGCTGGGACTACTGGACGGAAACCTACTTCCTGCAGCTGCAGACGTGGCGCTGCTTCATCGAACGCACCCGCTTCATCGTCGCCCACAACAAGGTCGCCACCACCCGCGACGGCGCCTGCCTCAACAAGCCCTTTCCCCGCCAGATCACCATCCGCTGCATGCACTGCCAGCTCGCCCTCGCCCGCCGCGGCGACCAGCTCGTGCCCCTCCCCTCATCGTCCGCCGACGGCCAGAACAACGGCGCTGCTGCTGCCGGCGCCGGCCCAGGCACCCAGGCCGCCATACCGCCCACGGCCAACACCGCCGTCGCGGCGGCCGCTGCGGCCGCTGCTATCACGGGTAAGCCTGCCAAGCCCGCGAGCAAACCGCTCAACTACAGCGGCAATTCGCCGAGCCACAACTCGGGCCTGGTGTGTCCGCGGTGTGGGCGCCGCATGCCGCGTTGTGGTATCTGCATGATGTGGCTGGGCAGCCCGGACCCGGCGACGGTCGGCGGCGCCGAGAGCTTGAAGGATGAGGATCATGAGGCAAGGCAGATGGTGTTTTGCATGACGTGTACGCATGGGTTTCATGGGCATCATGCGAGGGATTGGTTTGCGAAGCATAAGACGTGCCCCGTGCCGGATTGTCAGTGTATGTGTGGGTTGTTGAAGTGAGGTGGAAGAAGGGGTGGGGGTTAGCAGTGGTGGGTGAGTCTTCATAGGTGAAGGGTATTTGAGGAGGTTTAGGAGATGGTGTTTATTAGATACCACAGTGTCGTGTGTTGTCATGTTGAAATGAGCGTTAAGATTAAGAAGTAGACCAATCATTGCAAAACATTCTAGCTCATAGTAAGCAATCTTCACATCTAGCCGAAAAGGGATTTGATCTACGATTTTTAGGCAACTAAGTCTCTAATTTCTCACTACATGTTCAGCCAGTCATAATCTTGCAGCGTGCGGTGATTGTTTCTGCTCACCGAGCCAGGAAAACTCGTTGCCGGCGGACCCTTGCATGAGTCATGCGTGCGGCATCCCAACCTTCCCCAGAGCCAACTTTAAAAAATTCCTGTGGAACGGCCTAAACGTCACTGCTGCCTGCCCCTCATCGACGCACTTAACAGCGCATCCCCCCACCCTCACCCGCAACACAAACATACGCCATCAGACATCTTGTCATCCTGCATCAAGCGCCCACTCAGCACCCTACCTCAAAATCCAAGACAATCACGTGATAACCCACCTCAGCCGCAATCATTCGGCGATTACTCACACCTTTGCGTACAGCAGGGGAAGCGATCTTACCAGGCAGCCGAAGCAGTAGCAGTATGTCTTCTCGTGGCGGTAGAGGAGGAGGAAGAGGTAGAGGCGGCCCGCTGCCGAGAGACGTGCAGGTGTCGAAGAAGATGAGCAGGATATTGCGGCATTCGGCTGAGGACGAGGGGCTGAAGCTGGGGCCGGGAGGGTATATCTCGGTGCAGGAGCTAGTATGTTGTTTCTTTTTGTCTTTTTTCTTTTTTTCTTCCTGTTGTTTTGTTGGGCTCCTTGAGTTTCGGATTTTGGTGATTTTCACTTTTGCTTCTGTTTCTTCTTGCATCTCGTGTGACTCTGCTCCAATCCTCCATCCTCCTTTCACACAATTCAACAATCAGCTCTCCCATTCCACACGACAATAACTCCCCTCTACTCCCAAAACTAACACCACCCCACCCCAGCTCCAAACCAAAACCATGAAATCCCTCAAAGTCACCTTCCCGGAAATCCGCACCATCGTCACCACCAACGACAAGCAGCGCTTCTCCCTCATCCCCATCAGCGAAGCGCCATCCTCCGACAGCACCGACCCCGCACCCTCCTCCGCCTCAGACCCAACCACCGACCCCGACGACCCCTCCGCCTACCTCATCCGCGCCAACCAAGGCCACAGCATCAACTCCGTCGCCAGCGAAGGCCTCCTCACGCCGCTCACCACGGACGATGAGAATTTCCCATCCCTGTGCGTCCACGGCACCACCGCCGCTGCGTGGCCCACCATCCTCGCTTCCGGCGGCCTCAAGCCGATGAAGCGGAATCACGTGCACTTGGCGCCGGGCTTGCCGGCTGGGTTTGCAAGGATCGAGGAGGACGCGGGCGGCGATGCTGCTACTGAGGCAAACGAGGAGGGGAAGGCGGCGGAGAAGCAGGTCCAGCCACCTGTCATTTCGGGCATGCGGAACACGTCGCGCGTGCTTATCTACGTCGATTTGAGGAAGGCCTTGGCGGCAGGTGTGCCGTTTTGGCGGAGCGCGAACGGCGTGATTTTGACGGAGGGGGATAAGGACAAGGGCGGTGTGTTGGGGTTGGAGTTTTTTGAGAGGGTCGAGGACCGGAAGGCGGGGAGGGTGTTGGTGAGGGATGGGGTTGTTGTGGGGGATGGTGGGGTGGAGGGGATGAAGGGGGATGTAGCCGCAGGTGGCGGTGGTAGAGGTGGGAGGGGTGGTAGAGGTAAGGGTGGGTGGAAGGATGGGAGGAGGGGTGGGGCTGGGGAGGCGTTTTGATGTGGGTGTTGTGGATGTGTTGGATTCATGGTGGTGGATTTTAGAATTGCGGAGGTCAAAAGAATATAAGTTCTAGCGAAGGGGATGGTGAAAGGCTACATAAGATTGTAAAAGACATGATGACCTGACACTTCCAACGCGTAGACAGATGTTGAGATCTTGTGACAAAAGTGAAGGAAAGAGAGACATATAGCCATAATGGGTGAAGCTGAATGCAGATACCGAAACGGAAAGAAGAAGCCATCCCACACGCAACCTTGAAGAGAAAGTGAAACTTGCCCTGTACTACAACTTTGATGTGTTGAACATCTCTGAAGAGCTCTGTTGTCCACCAGTGTACTTGAAAGGCTATTGCCGGCCTTTTCGAATCTTGCTGTCTCGCGATTTTTTGGGCGGAACCAGATCCTCATGAAAGGATTCATGGGTCGCGTCCGACGGCCTTCCATCATGTCTCGATTTCGATCGTGATGCTGGACGACCAGCACCATGAATTCTCTGCCGGGTTCGTCTATGCTCGTTGTCGTCACCAGGCGGGCCCCTCATCGTGGTCATATCCGAGACATACAAGGAATGCTGCCGTGCATGATCATCTTCGGATTCATCCTCTTCGGAGTCGGAGTCAACTCGGGAGTCGTTTTCTGAGTTGCTTTCGGAGTCATCACCCGAAAAGCTATCATCAGACGCTGACACGCTGACTGGCGAGTCATTTCTCTGCTTTGAAGCTCTAGGTCTTTGTTCAGAATAACCTGAACGTTGAGAAGGCATCCGGTAGTCGCTCGTCCTATGGTTACCCTCATCATTCGCGCGTTTCCTCCCGTTGGATGCGAATTTCAAGGCCAAGTCTTGGAAATGCTGCGGTCGATTTCGTTGGCCATCGAACTCGTGCTCGCGTTCATATGCCCGGATCCCGTTCTCCACGGCACGCTGGTTGTCATCCGTACCGTACAGTTCCCTGAGGTATTTCGTAAATTCAAGGTACGACTCGGCGACTTGTTTAATGTGTTTGGCCTTGAGTTTGACGATGGTGTCCGGCTTCGATGTCTTCACGGCACTTCCACCGTGGGCTTCAAATTCTGCCAGGGCCAAAGCCGTTTGACAAGCGTTTCGGATCTGGCGTCCGTTCCACCGCGCTTTCTTGTTACGCACCCAATACTTTCCAGCGAACTTGATGATGTCCGCTTTTTTGATTTCGATATCTCTGTTCTTGTTCTTCATACGCTCTTCAATCATCTCGAGGTTAAGATTAAAAACTTGTTCGGTAGACGATTTGTCGAGCGGCGGGTAATAAAGACTGATGTGGATGCGTGATGCAAATGCTTCGTCGAAATCGCCAATTCGATTGGTGGTAAGGAACAGGATTCCGGCATAGTACTCCAAGACTCGAAGGAATACTAAACGAACAATTAGTTTGTTACCCAATCAAACAGATATTTAATATTTTCCAGACCTGCTACCAAGCCATTCCTAACAAAGTCTTTCGGGTTTCTTGCGGAGAGGAACACATCGGCCTCGTCAAGAAGCAGAATGGACCCCCATCTATTGGCAAGGGCGAAATTAGTCTCTAAAGCCTTTTCAACTTCTGCTGCGGTTGTGCCCAGGTCACCTGAGAGGCTTCAGTCACTTTATGCTTTGACAGAGAAAAATGATGGGTATAGAACGAGAGCATACCACAAGTTATCTGAAACAAAGGCTTCTTAAATAGCTCTGCCACACCCTCTGATAAAAATAAATTATTAATAACAACGTCCAATGGGTTCTGTGAGGGACTTACCGGCTGTGCTTGTCTTGCCAACGCCAGGGGCGCCGTGGAGGAGAAGGATCAGTCCCTTTCCTGTGCAGCACATCAACATGAAATATTCCACTTCAAGCTAACGGCTCAGTATCATACCTTTTCCGCGTACGATATCGAATTGATCAGCTTTGCTCTGCGGGGATTCCTTGTCCCGAAAATGCTGCGCGATCAAAGATTCTACCATCTCTTTGTGGTCTTTGGGGAGGACGAGCCGCTCGAAGGCGGTTTTGCCCTTCTCTTCATTTTCAGGATCCTCTCCGCCCCTCTCTGATATTCTGACATCTCCCAGATGAGTCAGGTCAAGCTTTTCTGTTCTTGAATGTCAGCATTGATCGTGATTGAATACCTAAAGATTTACTTACCCCATTTTCGAGTGCGAAGAACAAACGCAAAAACGCGGTAGGACATGATGAGCAAATCCTCTTCAGACAATCCGTCTTCAGACGACCTTATAGTCTGCATTGACCGGGGGAATACTGCCACGGAAGGCAGCTTCTCGCGGGAGTCAGGAAAGAGGCTCGCCACATACTCCTCGTTGCGTTTCTTTTCAACGAAAGAGTCATCCTGAATGTTCTGCCATATGCAACATTCTGCTGAGCAAGTTTCCTTCTCTTCCGACTCCTTGGGGTCGACGCTGATAATTTCTTCAATGCTTGGCCTCCAGTTTTTATCCTTATTCTCTTCTGCAGACAATGCCAGCTCGAAATCCACGACCACTTGACTTTCAATATCCTCTCTTGTCTCAAGAGCTGGTCCGGCATAATACATGTGTTTATGCGTCGCCGCAGCTATCTCTGCAAACTTTCGGCCTCGGGCGATAAGCTTTTGTCGGAAGCTCTCGTTGTTGCCGTCACTTGACATCTCCGATCTCCTGGGTACGTGGAACCGTAACGGGTAAACCTCAAGAGATGTAATTGTCTTCTCGCTGTCGAATCTCTTTATGGTGAACCGTTTGCGAATCGGGCCGAGCCTCTTGCCATCGAAATCGACATACACACAGTCGATCACAATGGGCGTGTCTTCATCGACGGAGGGTCTCGTCCAGTAGGTGAAACCATATGAAGCAACCTTGTGCGGAGCACTGGTAACACTGATGACCCTGAATACTTGTTTTCCATCGCTCGCAATGACCTCGTCGCCGGGCTTGAACAAGTGCCAAACGTCTGAGAAGACGATCTTTCGACTGCCTGGGTCACTTAGATACGTCAATTTCTTTGCAATGTCGGTGTCCAAAAAATCTAGCAGACATCGTAAATGCTCCAAAGCTGTTGGGGAGGTCGAGTCATCATTCGGGTCATCATTCCGGTCATCATTCTCAGGTCCTTCAGCATCTTCTTCTACCGTCTGTTCGCCAGTCGATGCTTCTAGTTCTTTGGGGTCTTCCTTTTCGATTTGAAGAGTATTGTCCCCTAATCCGTCAGTGTTGATAAGGGAAGAACGAACGAGTCCTTACGTACCATGGGGACTGCCTTTTGAATTGTCTGACGTAAACTTCTTCTCCAGCTTCTGATACCAATCTCTGAGTGCTTGGTCGTAGTATATCAGGATCCTAAAAGGGCGGATGATGACCAGGGGGCTATTGGAGTCGATACTCTCTCCATGAATCTTCTCAAGGATCCGCATGAGCTGCTTTGAATGTATGCGAATGCGTTCCGGAAGAGGGGGCTGTCCGACCAAGCCTGCCGGTTGCTTTGCAATAGTACTCCCGTCCTGAGAGGCTTCCTCTTTCCCACCGCCCCGTTTGGCCTTCGAAGATCTCTTGACGCGACGGGAGAAACCAAGACTGATCACAGGTTCGCCAACTAAAACATCGATGACGAAGGAGTCTTCTTCACGGACGTCTTTTAAAGCTTTGAATTCAATCCAGTCCACGCGGTTGAGTTTTGGAAAAGCATGTGATGGAGGTGGTGCTTTCTCCATTCCTGCCTCCACTGCATCTTGGCCGGTATCAGCGGCGGGCCCCGATTCATGCTCGTCTCCTATAGACTCTCTCTTGGCCTGGCTCTGAGATTCCTCTTCGGCCCTTCTTGCAGCTTGCAGATCCTCTTTCGCCCTCTTTGTCTTTTCTTGAAGAGACTTTAGTTCGTTTGCTTGTCTTTTCTTTTCCACGAGTTTCTGGTGCAACATGATGTCTCGTTCCTCATGTAGGCGATCGACCTTCTGTAAATACCTCTGGCGCAAAATATCGAGATTGTACTCGAAGTCCAAAGATCCATCCGAGTCGCTGTATTGAGCCTCGTTTCCACGTATTTCTTCATATTCCTCTTCCTCGCAGTCCTCCACGCGCGCCCAGTATTGCGCCCGCATTCGATTCCGTCGCGCCCTCATTCGAGGCATGTTCTTTAGCGACGGCAGTTTCCGTTCCCAGCTCTTTCTCCATCTCAGCACGTCGTTTTCATACACTGGATCCTCGTTCATTTCTCGGGCAAGGCTGTCCAGGTCCAACGTATAGGGCATGTCGAGCTCTGGGTCCAACTCCATAGAACCTTGAGCAATGTCTTTCCTGTGCGACATGAATGAATCCCAGGCATCCACTTCCTGTTTAGGAGTGATGTTGTTGCTCGCTGCTCTCCATTCGGCCTCGAGAACGGGGTAAGTTGGCCTCTGCTTGGCCTGTTGTTCGATTTTGGATACCTTCTCTCTTAACCTTCGGATCTCTTCGATCATCTCGGAAGAGCCAGGTTCTTCTTCCCCAGAGAGGCTTCTCGGATTCTGCTCGCCACCCACGTCCTCTTCTAGCGTTTGAGGCTTGCCAACATCTGCTTCATCAAGGGAATCGGTAACAAATTCGCCTTGCAGGCCTGTGTCGGCACGTCGAGAATCGTCCGAAGCAGCGGGATCGTCATATTTGGGTGGATTATTTGGTGGCGTAGGTGTGGTGTTGTTTGAGTCCATGGGGGGCGAGGCGGGAATAGAGTCGGCGCCTCCGGAAGCGCTTGGAACAGTAGTCGCGATGGCGCTTGGGTCAACAGTCATATTGACCGTTGCCATAGCGGTGGGGAACTCAACGATGCAGAGAAGGTGAGAATGTGTACTGCTAACAACATAGAATCATAGAACCAGCATGAAGGTATTTATGTGTAGAGGGCACTTGGAAGCAACTGCGTAAGCAAAAGGATTCCTTTGATTACAAGCCAGATTCTGAATGCTACACACTAACACAATATCACCATGCAGACCCATAATTTCGTTCTTTTTTGGTTCTCATCGACTCAGAAACCATTGGTCTACCTACGGTCAGTTTCGGGAGAATTGCCCGTGATACGGCCCCAAAGTCCACGAATGGGTGGAACCTAGCATGCATACATGGGCCTCTTCTGAAAACTGGCCAGCTGACAATTCTGTCCATAGTGGCTTTTTCTGAGGTAGTTTTGGACGAGCGAGCCAATCGCAAACTCGAAAATCTGTAGGTGGGCGGTTGTCGCGCTCACGAGAACCATTGGTATTTCGTACACGCTACCAGGTACCCACAATGATGCAGGACTCAGCTGGCTGTATGTTTCAATTCCCAGACCAGGGGTATGATTTGATGATGAATAGTTAGGAACTAAACATTGAACTCGGTCGTACGGTCAGATATGGTTTTCTCGTCTAGTGCTCCAAAAATCGAGAAACAGGACTCACTATAATTTCAGACTGAACTGATGTTTCGCTCTGTATATTGTGCGAGCGAGCAGAATCCAATTCCGTATTCAGGCGAAAAAAATTTTCTCGTCTAAAGTGATCGACGCCGGATGGAATTGAATACCAAGGTGCATGTTGTCACCTTGTGGCCCCCAATGATTTGGCAAGCCAGACCCCAACAATTTTTCGGTGCATCGTGCATCTGACGAATATGAAGATTAGATTTTGCTGGTCTTCAGAAAAAGCCAAGGAGTCTTGCGTGCTCCACACTTACATCCGACTACTAGCGCGAATAATTCAGCGGAGGCTTGGAGCAGCGTGATTTTGTCTACGTAGATCGCTAAAATCTGCTCTTTTGGGGTAGATGACGGGTCTTTGATATGGAAAAATAAATCTATGCCGGCCATCGGCCGTAGAAAGAGTGTGTGATGTGTAGGAGTGGGTCCAGTTGTGTACCGGGCGAGCTGAAAGACCCCTGTTCAAAAGCGCATATCTGGCCTCCTCTTGGCTTCCATCCGAAAGAGACACCTGAAATGATTGGATACAGCGAAATGTGGTATATTTGAGTATTACCCCGCAGTCTCTGACAGGCACGTCGCCGATTGTTAGCGTTATTAATGGCACGGCACTGTGCCCATACAGTTACATGATAGATGTAGCGCGATAGCACCGGCTATTTCAGGTACTAAACAAGCTTATTGTATATACACGGGTAAGATTCTCACAACACCCGCCGGGTGGAAGCGGGGATGCTACGGATCTATCCGCAGATCGTAGCCGAAAATCGATGGCAATGTTGTTCTGCCCAAGAGGTCCCACACAATACGCGAAAGTCTATCTCTTAGCGAAGCGGTGTGAGCAAACACATCATTTCCATGTGTACAATGATCTGCCGGGCGTCTCATCCCGCCACTGGATGGAGATATCGTGTACAGGGCATGCAGAGAGCGTATTGGCTGTCTTCCTCATCACACAGCCTCTCCTCACCCATGTCGCAGTGGGTCAGCTGAAAAATTGATCACCGAAAGTGATACGCTTATCAGCCGCGCAGGCTCATGGAACCCCCCACAAAAAAAAAAAAAAAAGCAAAAATAGCGGAGCGAAATCCCCCGTGTGCTACGTGTCTGAAGACGACAGCATCCTATACATAGACGACAGTGGAGTCACACCAAATGGGGTATAGCGTTTTGAACGTTGCAGTGTGAACTGCAACGTAGCAGGCTTTTTGATGACCCATAGAGGGACGACTCCATTGAGTTCAAAGGCAACGCATCTGAAAAAGGTAAAGCTTCATTTTGTTTTTCAGCCGCCGGTAGCTGCCTAGCCTTCCGTGGGTGTCCCCTTCCCCGACGTGTCAAAGATGCGTGATGACCAATCTCGGGCTAGAGCGGAAAAAACTATAGCCTCCTCTGTCTAAAGTCGTGTTCTCCGACATCTTCGGAAAAGCTGAATTCGGTGACGAATTGTTTCAGAAGTCATGCAACTGACTCTATTTTGCATGAGAACCGGAAGACCAAACTAAGTAGGTAATCGGTCCGAATCTGATCTCAATTCCGTAGGCTCCCTTGGCCCTCAGCACGCTTTTCTATCTCCTCACTTCTCGCGCATCTATCTACATCATTATGGCATTCTGTGTTCCAAACACAAATACTATGATTCCGAGAACTTCTGCTCAGCCACCGGCTGTAGACTACATTGACAATCGCCTACCAAAGCGTATCCCTACTTTCCAAAACGATAACATACAATACGACCCAACTTTAGCCAGTTGGGTGCCCAGGTCTGGAGCGCCACAGATCATGGTATCTGGACCAGCGAATTCGACATCGGCTAGCCCAAAAAAGCCTGTGGACGCTAGATCTAGCCCTGTGTCCTTTTGGAACAGTATTTTTGATGACGCGATGGCTCGATTCAACATCAAATATCCCAAGAGGCCCAAAGACAAAGGGTACAATATCCGATGTGCAGCTAATTGGGGCGAAGTCTCCACTCTACTCGATGCTGCTCGACGTTCCTACCTGGAGAGAGATGGAGTCAAAGGTAGATTGACAAGGACCCGCAGAAAAGCCGCAGACAACGTTCAGCCAGCCATTGAGGTTTTGGGATTTTTCCCTGATATCGATTATGTCACACCTATTCTGGGAGCCGTGAAAATTCTTCTTGGGGTAAAGCGTTCATTTTTCCTTGAATAATAGAATAATTGCAATTAGGGCTATAGCTAATTTCATACCAGGCTGCAAAAGTTGCTGCCGACACACGGGACAAAGTAGTCCACGGATTCGACGACCTCGATCGGATTTTTTCCGAAATCGAAAGCTTCCTGCAATCGTTTCCTGATGACGACAGAGTCAGAGAGACGTCAATAGATTTGGTCGTCTCTACATTCAAGGCAGTTGAGCTTGCGATCAAATTCTTTACGTCAAGTACTGGTGAGTACTCTTATTTCGAGAAGTATCTGGTAAAGTGATTTTCAACTAAAATGGAGAGCACCTTCAGGTAAGAGAATCGTGACAGCGGTCTCCTATGGGGACCAGTATCAAAAGGAGTTGCAAGATAGTCTCAGTGAGATGAAAGCCTACAGCCAGCAGCTGGTTCAAGATGCTCTTGGTTCGCACATGCTCCGTACTCAGCTTGCTATGCGGCATATAATAGAAAGTAAGCTTCCTCATGACACTCTAAAAGCAAATAATAACTAAAGTACGCGATCCACTATAGAACTTGGACCGTTGCAAAAGATGCACGAGGCGTTTGTGAAAGCTCAAAAGGGACAGTGCGAGATGTTCAATGCGATGACTTCATTGCTTACTGAATACAATCGGTCCCAAAAAGGTTGCCCCCAATATCGTTATATATCTGTGCTTCATAGATCTAACTTCCCTAATCCTCAGAAAATCGCCATTTGAGAGCGAAAATCGACCGCATGCAGTCTCGAACGCCGTCTCCCCCACCATTCATCGTACACTTCACCAATAGCAATGATCTTCTGGGCTTTATTGGTATACCTAAGTTCGAAGAGGAAGATATGGAACACATTCTGGAGAAGAAGAGCCGTTTGGATCCGGAACACCAGATGCGGGCTGAAAGCATCGTTCAGAACCTCAGGTTCAAGGACTGGATCGTCTCTACGGCGTCAGAGATACTTCTTATCCACGGTGACTTCCGCGAGGGCAATCAGAGAGTCTCGGCGCTATCCTTGTTCTGCACAACGCTCACAGCAGCCCTGCGAGCTGATCAGCGCTTCGTACCGCTCGTCTTTTTCTGCGGCAGCCATCTGGAAGATGACCCGTGTGCTGGGGGTTTACTGATGATTACCAGCTTGGTGGTACAACTCTTGTCCCGGCAGAATTTTGACTTGCGGTGGTTTCCACATGAGCTATACGAGGATTTGAAGAGTTGGGGCAACGCCACCGCTTTTTGTTCGTTGTTCAAATGGCTGCTTTGTCAGCTGCCGGACAATATGACCGTGTTCTGCCTGATAGATGGTGCCGTTTACTACGAGCGTGACCAATTCATCGATGGCATGTCGGAAGTTCTTGCCAATATCCTGGATATGACCACCGACGGCAGTCTCCCCGTGACTATCAAGGTGCTGGTCACGAGTCCTACACCAACAACTCTGGTACGGTCACCTTTCGATGTCACCGACTCTCTCCTATCCATGGCAGCGATGTCTTCAAGGAATTGGGTGGCTAGCCAGTCACGATCAGAACGTGAAATGGTCGAGTTAAGCGATTCATAGTTTTTACACTCTAGTTGCACAGGGCACTATACGTTTTCTTTTGCCTGTAGAATGTTATTGATTTACGAATCTTTTTTGGTATTGGAAGAAGAAATTGAAACTTTTTTGTGTGTATCTACTTCAGTAACAATGTTTATGTTATGAATATATGTTCGTGACGTAGTTCATTGACTGACCATGCTAGAATGATCGCCAAGCGCGTATATTATAGTGCCTCTTTTGCCCTCGAGAGGGACTGTACTGATTGCGTGAGATGAATTCCTAATTGTGTATGCTGGCTACGCGACAGATAATAGAACAGTCAAAAACCATACAAGGTTAAAGGACGTACGTGTAGAAAATGGTAAATGAGTCTCTCCAGAAGCGTACTCACCTCAGAAATTGAGGCATTGATGGGGACTAAAGACTTCGACCGTGAGGGGAACATGATACGAATTTACATACGTACATACGCATACAGAAACCGGATTTCTTTTTAAAACGTCTGATGTATAAGAAAGGTGATACCAAATTCTTGAGGCTGCAACGGTTGTACAACCCGCGTTGGCAGCCCGCACTTCCTGTGGGGTCATCGCACATTGCAGAATGACGTATTCGGTACCTTGGCGCCTGCAAGCTGCGCATGGTGAGGGCACATGTAACACAGAGGCTCTCCGCATCTAAACGCTGGTGTAACAATTGGTTTTCGCCTTTGAGGAAGAGATTCCGGCAGGTGTTGATGATACTCGTTAATCTGCAACGCAACGTATCACCGATCACGGCCGTGGTACGTCTTCCTCTCTTGAGAAGTTGAAGGTATAGAGAATACAATATCGCTCGATTTTTATAGGCGTCTAACTTTTGATAATCACATTACCTGAGAAATTTGTTCGAACCAGCACTTAGACAAGCCCTGGCTCTAGAGCGTATGCATTAACGCAGTGGTACCACGTGAACTAATACTTCCTTTCCATTTCCCTTTCCATTTCCCTTTCTTTCAACTGAATTAATGTCTCCTTGATCTTCTTGCAGTCAGCTCCTAGATAGGCCAGTCACTGTACTGCGGTCACCACTTACACAGACCGGTGAGCATTAGCGTGCGTATCTTATCGACGCTAGAGCACTGCCCCACACTATTGCAGGATCAAGATGGCTACATGATTCAAGCTCCGCATCAATTGGCGGATAAAGGTGGCCTCCAGGACACTCTTCGGCAATTGGGGAACAGCCTAAGCACGATCGACAAGCTGAAGTTACATTTTGCTCCATCTATTGCGCAATTGGAGTACGCTGCAGCGGGAATTTTTCTAGGTTTATGGTGGTTGACCAATGGAAAAACTGAATAGAGTCGTGCATGTCTCATGGGCTTGGGGCTGCCACAAATCGGGCAAGCGGATACCCACTAATTACTCGGCTTGTCCAGCATCCGATAAATACCAAGACGGGAGTCAGCTGAACTTCAAGCTGATCTACAGTGTTTTCTCGTATCTGCGATCTGCGCCCACTGCGGATCTACCCGCAGATCGCAGCCCAAATCTGATCGCGCGTATGAGCCCCACACAACCTGCGAGGGCCAGTTTTCTGCTCAAGCAGTGTGATCAAACCTAGAAAATTCCTTGCATACAATGACCGGGTGTAGCCTTCCACTGTCGACCATGTAAGGTTTGTGCCTTGGACATTTATAGAGTTGATTGTCTTCGTCATCACACAGCCGCGTCAAGCTCGTCACTGTGGGCCCGCTAAAAAGACTACCCCACAAAGTGTGATAAGCTTATCAGCCGCACAAACACCAGGGGCGAAAACGCAATCGCGGCGGAGCGGAGCCCGCCACTTGCCACGTGTCTGAAGATGACAGCATCTAGGAGAAAGACTACAGCTGAATGACATCCAAATGGGATTAGCCTGTACATCACGACAATGTGGCGTATAGATAGTATGCTTCTCACGGACCCATTGAGGGGACAATCCACTGAATCGAAACTATACATACCCCAAACGGCAAAGCTGGACTTGTCTTCTCAGCTCTCTTTCGGCATCCGCTAATGTTTCAAGTTCCAGTGGATGCCCCACATACGTCGACGGCGCGCAGTCCCTGCGGGGGATTCGCGCTTTGCATTCTGAAAGTGTATTGACGCGGTACAGCATCTGCAACTTAATCGCTCATGCAACAACAAATCTTCTGCTTAAGATGCTGCAGCTGATAGTGATTCCCCCGATCTGCAGCGCAACGCATCACAGACCGAGGTCCCTTCCACGCGTCCCCGCCACTCCAGGAAGCATAAATGGAGTATTAAATGGCTGTTTGTTTCCACGGAACATCATCAACTTCAGAGGCTCACCTCACCCTACATTCCTCCTCTACACCAACATTCAAATCACCTCGTACCACACTCCACACCATGGCCAACACAATCACCTTCTTCGGCCCCCCCGAAATCCCCGTCTTCCACCTCGGCCAAAAAGAGCCCGAGCCCTCCGCCCTCGCCCCAACCGTCCTCTTCAACGACCTTATCCTCGCATCCCCCGACACCACCCTCCCCAACCTCGCCACCGCCATCTCCTCCTTCAAAACCGCCAACATCCCCGTCCTCCTCCCCAGCGACCCCGCCTACGCCCACACCACCACCCCCGCCAACCTCCTCTTCCGCCCCTCTTCCCACCCGGACTGCGTCGTCCAGCCCCAGTCCGCCGCGCACGTCCGCACCGTCATCCAGCAAGCCAAGCAGCACAGCCTCCCCGTCACCATCCGCTGCGGCTTCCACTCCTGGGCCGGCTTCTCGACTGCGTCCCGCGGCATCCTGCTCGACCTGGGCAGCCTGAACGCCGTCGCCCTCGACGACTCCGCCGCGCCGACCTTCGTCACCGTCGACGCCGGCTGCCGCTGGAGCGACGTGTACTCTGCGCTGCCGGACGGCTGCGTCGTGACGGGCGCCCGTGCCCCCTCCGTCGGCGTCAGCGGCTTCGTGCTGGGTGGCGGCCTGGGCCCGTTTACGCGGAGGTTTGGGGTGGGGAGTGATGCGCTGGTGGAGGCGACGGTCGTGACGGCGGATGGCGAGGTGGTGACGGTGAGCGAGCGGGACGAGCGGGGGTCGGATGAGGGGAGGTTGTTTTGGGCGCTGCGTGGAGCGGGCGGTGGCAATTTCGGCGTGTTGGTGCAGATGAAGTTGAGGGTGCAGCGGCTAAGGGGCGAGGAGGTGGTTGGTGGGCGGTATGAGTGGAGGCCGAGCGAGGGGCTGACGGATGAGGTTGTGGGGGCGATGAATAAGTTCTACGCGATGAACTGGGCGGACGGCATGACTATTGACAGCGCTTGGGTGTGCGACCTAAGGCAGGGTTCGGGCGATAAGGTCAGGTTCCTTACGTCGTTTGACGGCAGCAAGGACGAGTTCGACGGGCTGGTCGACAAGCACGTCGAGCAGCCTAAGTTGGCTGGACAGCTCAAGGAACGGTCTTTGGCTGAGAAGTCCACTCAGTTCCTTCGCAAGACGCTCGACGCTCAGTGGACCGAGGATATCGAACAGTCCCTCCCTGAGAACAAGTCTTACAGCATCTGCACCTCCTTCGCTCTCAACAACGACAGCAAGAACATCGAGCAAGTCACCGCCGTCGTCCGGGATGAGATGAAGACTTTCCGCAGCCGCTTCTCTGGAAAGCCGGCCGAGTTCTCCGTCACTTGGATGCACGCTGGCGGCAAGGCGGCGGAGAAGAAGGCCTCCGAGACTGCCTTCTTCTGGCGCGAAGCCGTGTACCACACGTACGTCACCATTGTCTGGGAGGACCAGGATATGGAGAAGGACATGAAGGACTTCTTGGCGTCGGTCAAGACGAGGCTGAGGCCCTTCTCTCTGAAAGAGAAGGCTGCGTACGTCAACTTCCCCGACGGAGAAATGCGGACGGAACGTTACGAGGAGGCGTACTTTGGGGACAACAGCTCGGAGCTGCGCCGCGTTAAGCAGATTTGGGACAAGGACAACTTCTTCAACTGGTCCCAAGGTGTCCAACTTCCGCAGACTGCGAACAACTAGTGGTGGCTTGGAAGTACCTGGGAAGAGATGCTGTCTTCATTTGGCTCTAGCTACTGAGCATCTGCGGGGCGCAGAACATGGTTGGGACTCGAATGTCGACAGGATTGTTGAGAATAAATACTTAGTCGTAAAGTGCTATCTATATTCCAAATTGAAGCTTACCCTCCAACAGTTAGTAGCTTGAAACTAAATCATCCAAGTTTACATGCTATGAGAGAAAGTGACAGATACTTCCTAATCCATAACAGCTCAAGGGTCACCCATGGGGAAAGGCTCCGCATACTCATCAAATACCAGCGGCAGGCATACAGACTTCAAGCTGAGCCTCGCACTGCGAAGGTCGCAAAAGCGGCAGACTGCGCGAGCCACAGCTGCTGGCTAACTTAATAGCAAATCACTTGGGATTCAGAAGCTCATATGCAGATGATCGATTTCATACGCGTCAGCGATGCCATGCATCTTGGTAGTTGGCCGGCCGTCCGGGGAAAACATACAGAAAAAGAGCACCGACATATGAGTCACTCAATTTCTAACGAAAGTGAGAAGAGGAGCGGCAAAGTGGAGTAAAGCAAAGGATAATTAATTACGCATTTGATAAAAGTGGTATCAGGTCGGTAAACATTTGAAAAATGAATTGTTCCATTTGCCTAACTATTAATTCCAAGGAAGCTGGAAATGAATGACTTCGCTGAAGGAAAAATCCAATAGCAGGTAACCGAAATCGTCAAGTCAATTTATCATCAGGATACTTTTCCAAAGGTAACACACCTCACTTCGTCGTCGCTGTTCTTGGCTGCTAACACTCTCATCCGATGGCCCTAAGCAATGGCTCTTTGTCATAACAAAATTGGAAATGATTAGCCAGTCCGTGCTACAAGTGGTTGGTAGGTCATACATACTGGCCTTCTTACTGTCCAGGGACCTTGATAGGTTCGTACGAGGCCTCGATAGGTTTGTACAAGGTCTCGATCAGCTGGAAAAACAGGTCAGCGAAACCGATGCCGGCAATGCAATCAGGAGTGGAGAAACAAAGGCGATGCTCACCCATCGATCTAGATTCTTCTTGTTCTCCCGGAACTCCGCGAACCTTTCGTCCAGTCGATCTACAATGTGTTAGTAGGCAATACAGGTGAGAAATGCATAGCATGCATGGCATGCACAGGTCGGCAGCAGACCTACCCGTCGTACAGTACACCACTTTGGTAATCTCTGCATTGTTGCGTAGGGTATCCAGAAACGTCGCTGCTGCACTCGCTGCTCCTATCTGGCCAATCACAAACTTCACATCTACAGGTTAATATAATCAGCAACTGACACCATTCGAAGTGGGAAGACTGGGAGAAGATGGCAGGACATGACACTCACCTTCGCGACTGTATCCAGAATTTTCAAGATTTCTACCGCATTCCAGGATCACGTTTACAAAGTCTGTATGATTTTCGACGGTGGGCCGGCCGTCAGTGATGACGGAAATCAGAAGTGGCCTCTTGAGTCCCCCCTCCTTGAGCTTGTCATACACAAGTGGCTCGAGAATCCTGGACTTTAAGAAAGTGCCAATTCTGGTGTGGCTATCATTAGCTGGTACCGGTTCCATTCCCGCCAGCTTCTCCCTGATCTCCGTCGTGGTAAGGTTCAAGGAGTTTGTTACGTCCTTATTGATGAACCGCAGCACAACGCCCTCACCTTCGGGGAGAATTCGAGTGGTGAGCTGAGTAATGTGCTCTACAAGTTCTTTCTGGCAATCCCAAAGAGTCTTTTGGGGTTCCCCATTGAGGAGTGTGCGCATTGAGGAGCTGTCATCTATACCTTCGTTGTTAGAGTTGGACCAGATTGGTAGCTGCGATTAGTGTACACTCACCGCAGTAAATCACTTGCCGATGCAGAGACACCTTGATCGTCTTGTGGAGAAGGTCTTCACTGCCAAGAGATGTGCTTTCGTCTTTCTTGAGGTCCACAGCCTTCCGCGCCACCTGATTTAGGTATTCCTTCCTGCCCTTGTAGAAATACTTCAGTCTGGTGTCTTTGCTGAAATCGTGGACCTTGCTCAAGTCCTCGAAGTCATGATCTGGGGGATCACATGGGGATTTGTTGTTTATCTGGTTTGGACATGTGTTCAGTTCGCAGTTTAGGCCAGTCAAAAGCTGAAACTCCCCGTTAGCAGAATGGCCTTCCCCTGTTACATTCATCGAAATTCTAGGACTTACTTCTTCGGTGACTTGATTCATTTCACGGTCCAGCTTGAACATCCGACAGATGGATCCGGTGACTTGGTTCACCCAGGTAATAGTGAAAACAAGCAAATCAAGAACCAATTTGGCCAGTTTGAGTAGATCTGAATGCTCCTTGTCCAGGTAGAGTGCACGCTCGACAGCGTTGTCTCCGGTCTGCTTGGCCAGGTCCTTCGCACTAAAGTGATCACTGTTCCTCAGCATCAGGCGAGCTCCAGCTTTTCGTAGTAGTGTGATCGACTCGAGGTCCCTCTGCTTGATGGCGAACATGAGCGGCGTATTTCTCTTAGCCTCCAGACAAGTCGCATCAACGAAACACGGAGGTGTCTTTTGGAGCAGCAGCTGAACGATACGAGGACGATTCGTGGTGCATTTGTCGGTAGCGAGCAGGAGTGGAGTTTCGCCATTTTGTGATGTAGCATCAGCTCTGGCACATTTCTTGAGCAGCAGCTCAACCACTTCGACATGTCCCTTGATCGAGGCAGCCGCAAGCGGGGTCAGACCTTCTTTGGGATCCGGTTTGTTGAGAAGATTCGGATCCTTCCTAACATACTCGTTGAGCGCGTCCGCATCGAGGTCTCCCTCTCGAGCATCTTCATAGAGTCCCATAATGGCTGTAGGCGACAGAACAAGCACAGGGTAGTCAATGAATGGAGAAATTGCTCATTGAATTGATTGTGACAGGATGCTCATTAATATAGACAAAAGTATAGAGGTTTGAACACGTAGATAGACCCTCAAAATTGGAAACTGTGCCTTCGGTCAAGTTTCCGCCAGTTCCAATTGCAGGCATTGAGGGCGGGGTTCGATATCGATCATGATCAATTACCAACATATTGTCATATTTTGACAAGTGGCCGGCTCTTAATGGCAGCGGAATCAAGAGTTCGTGCCGAGACCTTGAACACAATTTGGAATTGTGCTACAATCCACCAGTGATTTTCTGAATGAACTTGGCTGCAGGTCGCAGGTATGCCCTCAACCGAATTCATGAAAAGGATGATGGGAAGTGCTTCTATAGCTGTTGCTGTCTGCATTTGCCCCAGCCTTGGCTTCATACGACACACCGAAAACCAAGGATCTCATGCATGCATGGTCAGATCACAACGCGCGTCCGTGCCAAACTTGCGTAATAGTCAGTCGCATGAACGCGGCCCGGCCCGCGCCATTCCGGTGTTTGGCGTGACAGCCTTGACTCTGGCAACTTGGACTTTTGCTACAGTGGCAATCGCCCGGTTGACCTGAACATGAGAAGCTCCCGCTCCAATACTCCATGTATTCTCTGAAAACGATCCCACATAATTTGTTTGCGAATCCCCTATTGTAGTGAGTTATTTCATTTTATATGCTTGAATTTGACAGAGCGCATGGTCAGTAGGTAAAGGTATCTTCTGAGATGGTCTAGAAGGTTAAGAAAGGATGATGAGTGGACAATGGGCGAGATGTGCCAAGGCCGGCAAACAGAAAGAGCGCATTTCGAAGCAGCTAATGCTGACTTGCATATGTTGCAATCGCTCGAAGCGATTGTGGGGTATTTTTCTGGCTGGCTGAAGATGCAATATCTGCCACAGTGATTGGTTGGCTTTCTTAGCGATGCCCCGCAAGGTGACATCATAAGTTATTGTCATCACCAAAAAACAAGAGACCAGACCAATTGAAAAAAGACGGCATCGAAAATTTCCCTCTCATCGAGTCATAAGCAAGTATTTGCTTTTAGCTTGGAAGCACTTACTCCGCATTTCAATGCTCACTTACAGTCCCCTCTCGCAGCCAATAGCTAGCGTGGATTCGTTTTTTGTTCATTTCATGGGTAGTTGAAGCTGTCGTCCAGACGAGAATGTCGAATTGAATATGTTTTTATTTTTTTTTTTAAAAAAAAAGTTGAGGTATAGTTACCCTCGAGGATTCCGGTATCCTTCGCGCTAGCCATCGGCTGCATGTAGCATTTCTTGGATACGCGCAAGCAACGAATCGCAGAATGACTATCTGCTTATGCAGACTACAAGTGTCCTCCACATCAACAACATTGGATACCCGGAGTTGGTCTCGATGAGGATGAATAATTTCGGCTAGCTGCGGCTATAGGGAGAAATGGATCGAGAGAGATCAAGCCCAGAGACCAAGATATTGCCACCTCCGCTCTTGCGGCAGCTTAACTATCTAAAAAAATCTACTAAAGTGAGTAGATGGGCCCTAATCGATGCTTGATTGAGTATAGAAAAGCACTAAGAGACATACCTTCACTGATGGCATCGATTAGTTCACATGCCCAACCTAACGTGTACCGAGGCAATGCGAAAGACATGAGACCTTTTCGGCCAACATCCTGAGCGTGCATACAAAGCTCTTAACTATCAATGGCCCGACAAGAGTATGGCGTAAGAAATTATCAGTGCTGCGGTTGAGTGCAGGAGCACGTGGATGAGACAGCGTCAACAGCGGTGCTATAAGCTAAGGAATCGTCTAGATAGATCTAACTAGGACTCCGCGGAAATGCTTCGAGTATTCAAAGAGAACGGCCGACATGGTGTCGGCCTTGACCCCGTGCAATCAGTATGCTGGAAGACGTATAGGGTTCAATTTTGGTTAGCGTGGAGTGAGCGCCAATGGCGGTGTTGCGAGAAAAGTCCGAACGCTAAACCTTAGCTGCAGCTACAGTCTAGCTGAATCAGCTTTGAAAAGGAAGGGCGGCTAGTAATAAGCAAGAGTATAAATCAACACCAGTCTGTTTTAGGAAGGCGAGAGATCGGGGCCGAACGATTTCCGCACCACGAAACATGTCCGCGTTGCCATCTGCAGCAATGTGCATTACCAAGATCGTATTATCTAGACTCAACTCTCATAAAATCCACTCGAGTGGCCTTTGGAGAACGCGGATTTGCGCGACAATACGAGCATACGTCTTCCGGTGTTCGGAGAGTATCTACTTCAAATTCCTACAAAGGGTTAGGCTACCCCGGAAACTTGCATGAGCTACCATTAAGTCGTTATTCCCGAAGCGCCCTTTCGACACGGCCTGGAAGTAAGGATGAATAACGAGTAGGCTATGACGGAGAGTTGGAATGCAGAGTTGGAGCTACGGCGAGCACTGCGCAGGCATTGTCAGCAGTCTGCAGCCTGAGTGATCCAGCCTTTTGACTCAAACATCCGAGGATACCATCCAGTATACTCAGGAGAAAAATATAAGTATCTGCCTCTGACTTCAACTCCAGCAGACATTCACAGCAGCATCACTCATCTACATCTTTCAAACAAACATTTGCTTCTCGTTTCAAAATGTCCCGTGTTCGCAACATCCCCAAAGAGTTCGACTTCATCGTCGTTGGTGGTACGTGACGAGAAATTCTCGTATTTCTCTTAATTCTTAAGGTCTATGGTCTTACTCGAAGATTAGGTGGTACGGCTGGTTGTGTAGTGGCCGGTCGTTTGGCTGAAAATCCGAAGGTTTCGGTTCTTGTGATCGAAGCTGGAGTTGAGTAAGTTCTCATTTATCTCAATCTCAAGGCGAAAGTGATTTCCAACACCTGAGCAGCAATCCAAAAGACAATGAAGCCATCACGACTCCTGCTCGTGCCTTCGAGCTGCGCGGCAGCCCGTGGGACTGGGCCTACAAAACGACCATGATCGATCGCCCCGAATACACTCGGGTCGAAAAGCCCAACACCCGTGGCAAAGTCCTTGGTGGCAGTAGCTGCCTGAACTACTACACTTGGATCAGAGGAAGTAGGGCCACTTTTGACGAGTGGGCAAACTACGGTGGTGATGAATGGACCTGGGACACGTGCAAGGAGTACTTTGACAAGGTCTGTATTCCATTGTGTTTCACATTGCAATCAGACTAACATGGCAGTGACAGCCGGCCACTTTCCATGATGACGACAAGCAATTCCCAGAGTATCTGAAGCACATCGGCACCAACGGCCCACTCCACGTTTCGCCCGTTGAGCTCGTCTCTGAGTCCGCTCCTTTCCGCGACGCCCTTAAGAAAGCTTGGGTCAGCAAGGGCGAGAAGCTGAACGACGAGATTTACGACGGTGAGATGCATGGCCTGGCCACGGCAGTCAGTTCCATCTACAAGGGCGTCCGGTCTTCCAGCTGGGTCTTCCTTGAGGGCAAAGAAAACGTTACCGTCCTGTCGCAAACCAACTCGAAGCGTCTCATCTTCGAGGGCGACAAGGTTGTTGGTGTTGAGGTCATCACGCCTGATGGCAACGACATTTCTCTGCGTGCGAAGCACGAAGTCATCGTCTCTTCTGGTGTCTATGAATCCCCAAAGCTGTTGATGCTTTCCGGCATTGGCCCCGCGAAAGAGCTTGCGGCGTTCGGTATCGAGACTGTGGTGGATTCGCCTCACGTTGGACAGAACCTGCTGGACCACCCTATCCTCTCGCACGTCTTCAAGCTC
Organism: Lasiodiplodia citricola; assembly: GCA_023089105.1. Classification (NCBI taxonomy): domain Eukaryota; kingdom Fungi; phylum Ascomycota; class Dothideomycetes; order Botryosphaeriales; family Botryosphaeriaceae; genus Lasiodiplodia; species Lasiodiplodia citricola. Next base: position 48,251 of record JAJNLL010000086.1, on the reverse strand, counting down.
AAGGATGGCTATGGTCTCGACAACCATCTCCTCCGGGCGGGTGCCGAAAAGGACGGTGCCGTCGCTGTGTACCGTCGTGATCGAACTGGGCCCCTGAGTAGTGGCCTGCTCGAACTGATTGGGCTGCCCAGAATCGACGAGCGTCTCAAGAAACAGAAAGAATATGTCGAGTATCTCGAGAAGAACGGTGGCGTTGATCCATTTGGTCCTGGAGGGCAGCCGCACTTTGAAGTTGATTTTGTGGTGAGTACTGAACTCCTGCGGCGCAGGAGTTACGCTAACGACCCCAGCCGATGTTCTGCGACGCCTTCCAATGGCACTTCCCCACGCCACCCCAAGGCGACTACTTCACCGTTATTGTCGATCTGCTGCGTCCTCTGTCTCAGAACGGCACAGTCACGCTGAACTCGGCCGACCCCTTGGATCAGGCAAAGATCAACATCAACTTCTTCTCCAACAAGCTGGACCTCATCGCCTTGAGGGAAGGTGTTCGCTTCATTGATGACATCGTCATGAACGGCGAGGGGATGAAGGACATCATCGAGGGCGATTACCCGTGGCCCATGCCAAGGACCTCCGACGAGGCTATGATCAAGATGATCCTTGAGCGCTCGCAGACTGGCTTCCGTAAGTTCTTCCCCGTGATTCCTCTCCGAATTCTTCCTCACAACTTGTAGATCCTTGCGGCACCACCCGTCTTTCAAAGAGCATTGAGCAGGGTGTTGTTGATGGAAAGCTCCGGGTCCACGGCGTCAAGAACCTCCGCGTCATCGACGCATCCGTGATTCCAGTCATTCCAGACTGTCGCATTCAGAATGCTGTCTATATGATCGCTGAGAAGGGATCTGATATTATTAAGGCTACTTATCCAGGCCTCTACTAGTACAGGGGAATGATGGCTTTGGACCAAGAAAGCTACAACCAAACACAGATTCCGCCGCATATATCAATGAAATCACTCGCTGTTGCATCTGCTCTTGTTTCTTTCCCCAGACCTCGTGCTTCTCAGCTCGACTTCGTCTGCTTCCTGTAACTCGTGATGAGGTAGTAGCTGATGGGTTGAGACCGAGGTCTCAGGAGCCTTTGGAGGTTTGAACACATCTTTATGAGAGCAAAATCAGAAGACTATTCCGTAAAAGGATGCTCTTGCCTCATTTGCACTTACCGTAGTACGCTGTCACAGCGGACAGGATAGGTTGTGCGAGCAAGAGCACCGGCAAAATCTGACCGAATCCCCAGCGTTCAGGTCCGCTAGTAGTGAGATCGCAAAAGACGTCTGGGTACGGGCTATTAGCCGTCTTTTGGACAAGCACGTATCCCAGGGATACAAAGAAGAAGAACAGCTGCTGGAAGAACGCCGTGCGGGTAGAGCCGAGAAGAAGAAACCAAATGAGCTTCTTAAAGCGCGTCGGCTTTCTCTGTTGCGAATGGTGTCTTCGCCCTCGCAGGAGATGTGCTGCTGAGCGTATCCAATATGTCGGTGACCAGCGGGATTGGGTATTCCAAATGTTACTGATCTTTGTTTGTATCCTATCTCTGAGATTTTCAAAGATATTGATGATTGCAATCCAGAAGGGATAGAGCATTAGCAATGCTGCAATACCATTCAAGGACCAGAAGAGTACGCGATACCCGTTGCCCAGCGTGGGTTTGTTTCCCTCGTACACCACACCCCCGTACGCAATGACGTCAGCCAATGCGGAGAGCCCAAAAGGCCATGACATGACGAAGGATGTAGCGAGTAGAAGGGCAAAAATGACTACCAGGGCCAAGCGGATTCGGGCCGGGGCGTAGCGTGTGCGGAAATAACTTTTGAGGGTTACCACGCTTGCTAAGTGGGAGCTGCTGGACAAACAGCTCAGGTATACAATCAGGTGGAAATGGTTCTCTTGAAGATGAACGATGTATGGCCAGTTCTCGTCGAAGACGCCAGTGTTCCGCGCTCGGACGTAGCCACTAACCATTATGGTGATGCCTGTGAGGAGCTGTTGGTCGGACAAGACAATCATTATCTGTTCCAGCACCTTGCGCCATGAGTTCCGTTCTTCTTGCAGTCCTCGGGGGACTTTCCGGCGAAGCCAGGCGTTAACCTTATTCGGTAAAACGCCTCCAGGGCTCGAAAGGCCGTCAAGCATGGCTGCGCATATTGACAGAATTACTGTAAAAGTTGCAGTTGCTATAAATGCTGAAACAACCTGTTTCCCGCTTAGATGTTGCGTCTTGTTTAAGATGAGAGACTGGAACTTACACCAATACCGGCAATGTCATTGTCGGTTTGCTGCCAACATGTTTTGTTTTTATAGAGGAAAGGGTCCTGGAAAATGATATTCAGCCCCATCGACTCCGCAAAGCTCAGGCCGTGAAGGAAATCCATTTCGATAAGAAAGAGAGCAGTAATAATTGTTGGCTATGCCGTCGCAGTCGCCGCCTTTTCAGCGTTCGGCTTGAGATGATGATCATTTCTCTATTTTCGAAAGGAGCCACTTCCCGACCAAAATCATTCTGAGTAATCGAACCAACACGAATGTGTGCGAACCTGGTTCGCAGCATTCTTTAATAAATCACAGGGGGCTTCAGCCCTGTTGATAAGTTTGGAAAACCATATGACACCTGGAATCCTATGTCTAGGAGTTTTGACCGCAAGTAGAAGGCATCCCTACATTTTGTAGAAACGGCACTAATGGCTCACAATTGTATTTGTTTTGATACACCGATCGCTCTCGCTACTTGCTGCTCCACAAGGCGGAGTGCATGTCTTGGCGCTGACGCTCGTGCGAAAGGCTGACATGGTGGGGGCCAGCTGAGCGGGACTTGGCCATCTGAGTATCTGAAGTTGGCTATAGCACGGCAGAACAGCGACGTCCACGAAGCTGACAGGGGCAGTGCTATTAACCGTGAATAAGTGCATGAAACGTTTGCTCGGGGAAGGAAAGCCTCCGTATATGTCAGGGGATGTACGGAGCTCTTATTGCTACTACGTCTGCAACTAACGAGTATATATATATTTCTTAGAGAAGTATAGAAAGTCTCTAAAGTAGATAATACGGGAACTGGATTTTAAATAGTATAAAATAAACTTTAGTGGATTTAAATGGGTGTATTAAGTTATGCGGTTCAATAACTGTCGTTAGGTGCACGATAGTAGATTATAGTGTTGTTGCACATTCGACAGTCAGTAGCCCATTTTCCAACATTCGAAACGCGGGTTACAGCTAGTATCTAAGAAGCATTACGCTTCTTACGAAATACGTATCACTGGCTTAATGATAGTAAGGTTCTCCTCGCTGATTTAAATAATTTATAATAATGGCATCCTTGGAGGTCTGCTAGGCAGCAGTGGCGCTCACGGTATTGACGGAGAGGTCCAGTCCAATCAGATCAAAACAATGCCGCACCTGCAATAGGGCTCGTTTCAGACCATTCAGGGAACGGAAACCTAGATGATTTCAGCCTTGGCGGCCATAAGGAAATGCAAGCTGAGTTTTCCTGTAGCCGTACGCTGCTTAAGTAAACAACCACGATCTACTGCCCCAATTGCCACCAATGTAGAGGCGAGGCGTAATCGATGCTAGTGCCTGCCGACCTATAGAGCCGTCTAAACTCCCTCTTCTTAATGCGTCCTTAGCCTTATACTCCCCGCTCTACACATTTTTATTGTTACTTAACATTAACTCAATTTTACATTTATACATGGGCTTTTCTATTGTGTTAGACTATGAGGACTCATAGCCTGCACTGGCTCCAGCGGCGTCTTACTTTTGTAGTCCGACATATTGTAATACAGGATGGGTCGTCATGGGGCGGGTAGAGGGTGTGATGGGATCTATGGCTTGGGACGTAGATGTTTTTAAATAGGGATTGCTATAACCCCGGAAACGGTTCTCAAGTCTGGGAAAAAGCAATTCAAATTGAAAAAGTATTCATAGAAGCATCGTAAACCAACGGAATCTGACATTTGTAAAAGCTATCACAAGTATTTATACATTGGATCGACTGTTAGAGAATACAAATGAGACGTAATGTGAAATTTTCATGAGTTTAGTCAAGTTAACTAACCGACTACATGGTAACTTGCCCCTCTTGGACAGACCCATCGGTGCTTCTGTTATTTGGGATCATTCCCATTCGAATCGCCCAATCATTCCGACCAGTCTGTTTGATTAAGTCCTCCGCAAGGTGCAATCGTCTTTCATACTTTTGTCTTCCCAATTCTTCATCGACCTGCATGACATGGCCATGCATTACCATCTCCTTGGTAGTTGAGTTTGTTACAGCCAACAGTGCCACCGAGCCGCCCAGGAGAGCCAGAATCAGAATCTTCCCAAACTGTGTCGCGTTGCTGACCAAGGCAGCAGAGAGATACACTACTAGTGTTGCAATGGCCGCTATCCAACTCTCAAAGCTGGTCTCATCTCTGAGCCATTGGCCGGATGTTACAGCCTTTAGATCGTTTACCTTGCCTTTAATTCGAACCCAACGATCCTGGCTAAGCAAAACGAGAAGGTCGCCCTCTTTCCTCGGTTCAGATGCTCCGGACCAGCCTGGGGTAGCCCTCCTACGAATAACAAAGATGTTGCACAGTCGAGAAGCCATCAACATGAGAACTACACTAAGACCCCACCAGTCGTGTGCGAACCCCAAGAGGATGATAACAGAGATACCCCATAGCACAGCCATACCATACGCCAATCCAGGGAGCAACGACGTGTTGTTTGAAACCAGTAGAGATGCGACCTGAGTGTACAGTGATTTCGGCTTGTCGAGCCTCGAGACATTGAGGGTCGTCAAATGGCCAGTCTTGCTTACTTGTTGCAGGTAGAACACTGTGGCGGGGTTTTCGACTCGAAACACATATCCAGTAGTAAGCGCACCGCATGCAGGATACTCGCCATTGTTCAAGCTTGTTGAGTTTTGTTGCATGTGGATTCCAGGACATAGTACAAAAGCATCTAGGAGTGCAGCTGTGCCCGTCAGAGCCGTCCGCTTTTGAATTGTTGTAAGATCGGCAAGGGCGACGAGTCCGGCAGCATCGAGGGATAGTTTTGGTGTATTTGGGAGTAGCGGGACTCCAAGAGAGCGCTTGAGAATCTCCAGAGAGTCAGCATATTGTCAGATCAAGAGTGGCTAGTAAATAACCTACTGGCATGCCACAAGGCAGGTACATCGTATCGTTCGGGTGCTGAAGTCAGGCCGTGAAGTATTCTTGAAGTAGTGATCGAGTGTAGCAAACAGCAAGGCAACAGCAAAGAGTATGAAACGCTTGGCTGAATCTGAACAAGAGGCGTGAGCCACCAGCATAAGTATGAAGAGGCTGGCTGGATCGGAAAGAAAAGCGTGAGAATCAGTCCCAGGGAATGATAGATCAGTGGTCCGGCTGGTTTCGAATTGCAAATTACTGCCCAATTTAAGACGAAAAGCTGAATGAGCTGAGTTTTCGTGTCTCGGAAGCTGCAAGCCGTGCTTTTGACGCCACTATTGGAGAAGCGTCTTGGCAAAGACTCTGGGCTGATCTTTGTGACACATCGTATATTGAGATCGGAAATTCACGAAAACTCTCTGGTAGATCGTTACTTATTTTCATTCTTTGGCTCAATAAAGTTTCCTTTTCCTCGTCCTTACGGAGACATGAAATCAAAATTCCTTCTACCACAAACGCCTCGCAGGGCGAAGTACAACGATAACTCAGTGTACCAATTGGGCTTTATTGGCGCCGTTCACGAAAACATATTGATAAAAATAGAATAATGACACGAGGAAATACGGCCATCTATCATGGGACGAGAGGCAGCCGTTCAATAATTTCAGTAGACAGTGAACTCGCTATGGCTATATGAATGAGATGGTATTGGCGTGTGTTCACCTTTGTGCAAATCAACCACTGTTTCTTGCATTCTTCACCAATTTCACGCACCTTCTTTACTCGATCCAAGCAACCTACTCAATCACTCTCAAGCTCCTCAGAGAGCAATGTCGTCCCTTGGAAGACGGTCGAAGCGTTCCGCGATTCCTGAGTTCATTGCACCCGAGTCGCCGTCTCATCAGTCTGCCGAATCTACGTTGCCCAAGTTGCCCACGAAAGCCAAAGCCCGGTTCGACCATCTTGGCTTCCGGGAACAGGGTAGTAGAGTGGCTAAGGATCGGATCGATGCTCTAGAAAAGAAGACGAGTTCCTTGTTTGAAAGCGAGGAACAACTGACGAAAGAGCGGGGGAGTTTGTTGATCAGTGCTAAGAAAGAGCTGGGGGATGCTCTTCGGAGACAGCATTCTATAGGGAGAGTCCGGACACATGACTGTCCTCAGGACCTCTTTAGAGATGTGAAGCTGCAATACGATGAGACAGTGTCAGCGTTGGAAATTGAGATAGAGAAGGGTGCCGTTCAGGAAGGGCTCTTGATTTCAGACGACAAGATCTCAAAGAATGCGACTGAGAGTAAACGCAGGAAACTCGACAAAAGGATGCGCTCTCAAAAGGAAAAGAAACAGAGGCGCCAAAGCGTATATGAGCAAATACAGGACTTGGAGAGAGAATTGGGGAGGTGGAAGGAAGATCAAGAAAATGACGTTGATGAACACGAGGACCCTCGGTCTCCAACTAAGTTTAATGAAGATCACGACAAAAAGAGTCACAACGACGAGCACCATCCTAAAGAGGACCACGACGTAGAAGATCACGACGTAGAAGATCACGACGCAGAAGATCACGACGCAGAAGATCACAACGCAGAAGATCACAACGCAGAAGATCACAACGCAGAAGATCACGACGTAGAAGATCACGACGTAGAAGATCACGACGCAGAGAATCACGACGAGGATTACGACGAGGACGACGAGGAAGACGAGAAGGAGGATCAGAATAAAGATGAAAAGCAGAAAAAAGACTCTTTTGAAGGAAAGCACGGTGAAGAGAGAAAAAGAAAGCTAGACACAAAGCAAATAGAGGAGGAAAGAAATAAACAGAGAGGCAGGCTCGATGAACAAGGGAAAGAACTGCGAGCGATGAATGAAAAGAAGCTCCATAAAGATTTACGTCAGAAGAGAATGAAGATGAAGAGGTACGACGAAGCAATCTTGAAGTTGGATGAAGAAATTGAACTCCTCAGATCAAAACTAGACAACTTGGATAAAGAGGACACTAATGACGACACGGAAACGCCTTCAGAGAATGATCATCCGGGAGAACAAGACCTCAAAGAGAAAAGGCAAAAGGATCATGAGGAAAATCAATATCTGAAGCGGCAGGACGAGAGGGAGAGGAGGCTGCGGCGGGTGAAGCGTGAAGTTCACGCAGAAAAGAGATGGCAGAGGCTTCTCAGGCGTAACAAAGTCAGACGCCGAAATCGAACATATCCAGACCTATATTACTCGGACTCCACGTCGGGAGACTCGGATTTCGAATTCATGCCGGACGACTCGGACTCAGAGGAGACTGAAACGGACGACTCGATGTTGTTCAACACACTGGACGCCGTGATAAGCCACACCGAAGTGTTGGAGTTACAAATTTGGAAGATTCAAGAACACCGCAAGAAGTTGAGCCATGTGGTGGACTTGAAGACGGTTCTTCTTGCAGAGACGCGTCTGGAACGTATGTGGCTTGAGCATCTGGAAGGACACGGCACGATTCCTGGAAACAAGTCAAGCACATCTCAACATGGTCATCTATCAGGCAGGCCAATTACCGATAAGGAAGTTTATAAGCCTCTGAACGATGATCAATTCAGGGTTCTCATCTTGTTCCCAGCACCAGAGAAGCATTTCCCCTTGATCTGTGCCTTGGAAACCTGGTCGACGAAGGACCTGCAGGGATCGAAAGAAACCCCTCGACGAGAGTACGCGGCTCTTTCCTACTTCTGGGGATCAGATACTTGCAACGGACGGATTTACCTTGTCCCCAGTCCAGAGGAAGGACCCGATACATTCAATCAAGACTGGGGCTACGTAGCCAAGCGGGCAACTGAAATTCGCATTCGCAACAGCCTCTTCCGCGCCCTTCTCCGCCTACGAAAAGATGGACCTAACGCTCACCCAGTCGCTTTGTGGGTAGATTCCATGTGCATCAACCAAAACGATTTAGTGGAGAAGACAGAACAGCTAGCAAGAATGGTTAATATTTACAGCAAGGCGAGCAACGTCTGCATCTGGCTGGGCGAAAGTGACAGCAGGAAAAGGAGTGACGAAGCCATGGAGTTCATTTCCACAATAATGGACTTTGCGGTGCTGGACAGACACGCCAAAGACAAGAAACAGGCTAAGAAATGGTACGCTCTCGGCGAGCTGATGAGAGACCGATGGTTTTCACGACGCTGGGTCGTGCAAGAAATCGCTCTTGCTAAAGATGCAACGGTTCATTGTGGTGGAGCGATTGTTCGATGGTCCGACTTTGCAGACGCGGCCTCTCTTTTGGTTTCTAATCAGGAAACCATTAAATCTCTATTCGACTTCTCGGAATGGCGAGAGGGGCCAAATACACTAGGCGATGTCCAGTCTTTCGGAGCCTCCATCCTTCTCGAAGCAACGAACAACCTATTCTTGAGAAAGCACAACGGCGAGCTCAAGAGGCCTACGAAAAACATCGAGTCGCTTGTAACATCCCTCAAGACATTCGACACCAGCAACCCACGCGACCTCATCTACAGCCTCGTGTGTATTGCCAGCGACACAAAGGTTGGTCCCTGGGCCTCTGACCCTAATGACAAGCTTGCGAAAGGCCTTGAAAAGTTTAAAATGAACTACAACGATCCTGTGGTCGACGTTTACAAGTACTTCACCAAATTCTGTGTCTCTTCCTCCGGTTCGCTGGACATTATCTGCCGTCCATGGGCAATGCCACCGAAAGATTCAGATTCACCGAGAGAGTCGGACTCTTTACCCTCCTGGATACCTCTCCTATCGACCTCCGAGTTCGGTGAACCAGAAGAAGTCTACAGTGGCCGCAAAAATGGCGAGGTCTTGGTTGGGCAGGCAGGGCAGCAAACCTACCGCGCTTCTGGGCTAGAGCAATACAACGTTTTAGATCGGCAAAGCTCTGCAGCTCATATCAAAGAATCTGGTGCTGGCGTACAAGATATTCACAGCTCCACGGACGACAAAGGAATTCTTTCGGCACGGGGCTTTAAGCTGGCCACGATTGACGCAATTTCACCACGGAACACTGGTGGCGTCATCCTTCGAGAGTCTTTGGAAATGGGAGGGTGGACTGGAATCAAAAGAAATCCTAACAGCGTCCCAGACCCGATCTGGAGAACACTTGTCGCCGACCGAGACCAAGACGGCCAATTCCCCCCCTCCTGGTATCAAAGAGCTTGCCTACGATGTCTCGAGATTGCCGACACATTCAATAACGGAGACCTGAACGTCGGCGAGCTGCTGCAGGGACACTCAGACATGCTCCGCAAGTATCTCACGCGCGTACGCAACGTCACGTGGAACAGGAGGTTCTTTAGAGCAACAGTTCTGGAGCCAAAGACCGAAAAGAGTGATGGTGTTCAGGACGATAAACAGTCGATCCTCTTTGGGCTTTGTCCCCCAAAATCAAAAGAGGGTGATCTCATTTATATTTTGTACGGTTGTTCTGTGCCTGTCGTTTTGTGAAAGGACACTGATGACCATGAGTTCGTGAACCTCGTAGGCGAGGCTTACGTTCATGGAAAGATGGATGGCGAGGCAATGGAAGATATTCCTAAAGACAAGAGACAGTTATCGGCGGAAGATATCAAGATACGTTGAAGTCCTAAACAATTGACGATAGGTGATGGTAAAGAGGTTACGTCGGACGTCACCAGTTCTTCAACACCATGACCCGGGTTCAACTACCCTGTGTTTTCTTCTTTTACTTTGATTTTTGCTTGATAGTTTTACTAGACCTCATTATTATGCGATGACGATAGGAAGGTCGGCAGTCATTCATTTAAACACGTGGTATATATATTTAGGTAGTTTTGTTAAATTACGAATAGCCGCACGTAGTATTTACCTAAAATAGATGGCCCATTTAGGCTTAGTCCCACCTCTGAACTGTATATAGTTTCTACTGGTCATCAGCCCCTTAGAGGGTTAATCTATCATAGTTTTAACAGTTTAAACGTAATAGATTGCTCCTTCTAAGAGCCTACGCGATCGCGCTGTGCAATTCACGGTAGCCCAATAGGCCAACCGAATTCATGATCTCGGCGGCCCCAACAAGGTAAGTAGATTTCCAATGCTTTTCGATTCGAAGCAAACGCACCCAAACTCAAAATATCTCAAAGTCCCGCTCGTGGAGTGTTCCTTCTCATGCTGTTTCTACAGCCTCCCCTTGCATAATCCCATCAACGTAACTTGGTCCAATTAAGGCAAAAAGGCCGCCCCCTGCGAGACCCTGAAGACTCATCTTCCGTTTTGGACTTCGTTGCTGTCTCAAAGCCCCGCTGCCAAACAATACACACGCATTGTCCCCTTGTTTCATACACGGTGACCCGAGGCCGAAATGTCCTCCGGATGTGGTGAAAAATCATGTGCCATGGCAACTGTCCCCAATGAAATACACCCACTCAGGATCAGGGTCGTCATCCCTCAGTATCTCGTCATACTCTTGAAAATATTAGGGCCGTGAAAGTCGCCGGCGTTCATTGACAATAAGACTTATCAAATCGGTGCAAAGTACTCCCAAACAGTGCGAATAATAATCGTCCAGGTCGGACGTTGGAGAATGTGAAGGGGATGTTGGATCAGGTCAACACAGGAAAAACAGTTAAGTCTGTGATGTGTTAAACCGAGTTGAATATACGTGGGGTTCGAGAACATGAATGACGCAGCGCATGCAAACTGATCCCAGCCGCACATGGAGCGTCCACACAGTACAACCGGCTCGTCTGCCGACAGGACGACCTCCTGTATCACCCAAAGTCTGCTAATCCACGGTCGACAGCCCATTTCAATGAAATTTGACCAAGTTTGACTATCGACGTCAGTATCTCCGTGCTCCAACCAGAGCCGGTGGAGGATAATTTGGACTCTTCGGTCAAATCCAGCCGCGGCCAAAGGGCGTGTGGATTCTCCCATATTCCTTGCTTCTTCATTCCACATCTCCTGGATTTTTCTAGCAAGATCGAACCCCTCCGAAGCGATCTCATTCGGATCCTGCAGGCCCTAGCCAGCTCAGAGTTCGAATGGCGCGGCTGTAGATCTGGCCCATCATCTGGACCTGTGACTGTCTCTCCTCCGTATCGGCTTGATTGATACAAATTTGATTGATCCAGAAATGTCTGCTCCCCAGATACCACTTAGGATGTTCATCCTGATCGAAGGCGAGTGATCGGAGCCGGTGTAGCGCCTCTGCGAGGCTGGGAGTGATGCGAAGGGGCTTTCCATCGCAGATAAGCGCATCTTTCTGTTTCGACCTCCCCCAACAGTAACTGAGGACAAAGTACGGTGGAGCACTGTCGATCGTAGTCTAGATGAGTGCCCCATAGACGTCGCCTTCCGACGTGTTAGGCTCGCCGTCCAGCCGAAGAAGTTGAATTGCATTGGGTTCGTCCAGCAGGTTGTACTTGTAGGCCGGTTGGGCTTTTAGCCCGAATCCGATAGGCATTATCGGTATACAATAGTGGGGTTTGAAAGGGCAGAAAGCAATGTGAAGCTTGTGAGGAGGTGAGTTGAGCTCTCAGCCTCGCGTTTGGAGTTTCTCCTGCGGGGTAGGCGTTCGCTCGTCAGCACCCCCGCCAGCCAACTAGCAAGTCCAGTACCAATCAAAACAGCCCGAATCCGGATTCCAGCCCCGCCTGCTTATGAGGCAGCAGCTGAGATGAATTGATCTCACCATGGAATGATGAATAAGTAGGAGAACGAATATTTGAACGGTCGGAACATCCGTTTCACTGGGGGCGCCGACGCTTCTACTAATGCGTGCGCAACAACAGAAATTTGAACGCAGTCAAACAATTAATACAACTCTACACAAGCTTCGAATGCAATGCACCATGATATGTATTCTGTGTGAGAATTAAAGAAGTACGTTTCTTCTACCAAAAATGTTTCTGCAGTTTCTTTCCAAACCCCCGCGTCGCATCGATGAGCTGCCCGTACGCCGACTGTCTATACTTCTTGCTGTCAGCTTCATACAACACGCGAAGCACGACTGAAAACTTGAACTTACCTCGACATGCACTCTCCGTCTGCTTCCATCCATCCTTGATTCTTCTTTTTCCGCTGCATCCGGATTGTTCTCCGCAGTATAAATATGAAGTCGAAACTTCATGATAATTTTGAAGCGCTGTGTGTCCATGAGCCTCAAGATCGCCCAGTAAACGAATGAAACTCCTTCCACCGCAAAGAATATGACAGGCCAACGCCAACGAGGAATGCCATCAGCGTCTCCCTTCAGGTTCATGGGGGCGCAAACGACGACATTCGTGTTGAGTAGAATGAAGACGACAGCAATGGCGGCGCGGTTGTACCAGTGGTTCCACCAGCTGAAATCGGCTTGCCATCCATCGACGTATCTGAACCATTCTGTGCGGTCAACCGTAGAACTGATCCAGACAAACCCCAAGCCTGTGAAGACTTCGTGAAGTTAGCATAATGGTTTACATATGTATTAGAATTCATCCCATCAGGACCCTTACCGGCAATGATGGTGTGTCCATACGAAAATATTCCGACGACGAAGCCGTACCCATCGGCATCGTTTGGAAGGGCAATTATTGTAGCTACTGTGACGATCCAGTGAACAACTATACCTCCAATCGGATGGTCTTTGTTTAGTTTCAGTAGATTGGAGAAAGGAAGAAAGTTCTGGATGGCCATCGACTGTTTGACTCTGCTGTAAGTGTATATGACGGCAATGAGATTGCCAACTGCGGAGAGGGAGATGCATATAGCAATGCCGGCGGAGCTGCCAAAAGCCTTTTGTCGAGTGTCAGTGGAACTAAGTACAAGACAAGAGTATGGACTACTTACCGCTTGGGCAAATTGAGTAACTATAGACAGATCCCCGCCAGACCCTTCTTTTTTCTCAATATCAGCGTAAGTCAAGACGCAGAACTTGTCAAAGTTAGCAGGAGTAGGGTGAACTATAGTGATTCTCATTCTTACATAGCCGGCGGTAGCTAGCATGTATAGGGCTGTGACTATGAACACAGCCACGAAAGATCCTTGTCTAAGCTTCTTTTTGTCTTCCACATTCCCCGTGCTCATACGCTGGAACTCTCCAGTGACCTGCAAGCGGCTTGTCAGCTGAAGTCCATACGGCTAGCTTAGTGGATAACAAGGCTTACGTAAGTTGCGTTCTCCCAACCTTCGAAGGCGTAGAAGATGGGTACCAGAGCTGCCATGCTGCTTTTGAAATCACTTGCTCCACTCCAATCGTTGAGGGCAGCGGGATTTCTCTTGTAAAATCCTCTGCAAGCAACGACGAAGAGGAGTATGACCTTGAAATAAGCAAATGTCTTGTTCAGAAACAGGACAAGGTTATTGGATATCATGTGCAAGAAGCAGACAACGGTCAGGATGGAGATCGCGATGTAACGCACGAGCTCAGCCTTGTTGTTGAAGTCCGACTCTCCGGTCGCGACAACAAGAATGTGTTTGGCAAATGCAATGGAATTGCCAGCAGTGTTGGCAAGCGCAATGAAGTAGCCAGAGAACAGTACGGTTGCAAAAAGAGGTATGCAGCTGTAAGATCGGTCGAGCTATTTAGCATCAGCGGTTGGTATTTTGCAGCGTTTGTTACAGCCTCACGTAGATGAGCTCTCCGCCATTATAGTGGAATGCTGAAGCAAATTCGAGATAGATCAAGAGACTAAGATGTATAATTAGCCGCCTGTGGTGGAATGACATGGTCGGAGATACACGCTGAACGGAAGTTTACCCACCAAATGAAAGAATAAAGTCCACCGACGAACCAAAGGACCATGCTAACGGTTTTAGACTTGGTCAGCACCATTACGGCTGCTGGGGTGGTGAAAATCCCCGTTCCGACCTTGAAACATATTAGCGTCTGATATTCAATGATATAAGTCAAGCGGTTCACCATTTTGTTCAAGATGAGCGCGATGACATCCAGTACAGTGAGATTATTCGATGGTACAAGTGTCGCGTTCTGTGGCCTGAGGCCATGTGGCCCTGTGGGTAGCACGCTATCTTCATCTGCAAAGCTGTTGCGACTCCGGCAACCAGTAGTCTGGGATGACATTTCGTGGTTCTCGGCCATCTGGCTTCTGGGGGTTCTCGTGGACGAAACAAAAGTCGAGAGTACCTGACAGCGTGAGTGCAGTAGCTGCAAACGTCATGCGGGTGCGTTGAGCTACTGTGCATTATTGGCGGGACGCATCCTTTCGCGTGAGAACTTATTGGGTTAAATGGTGTCCCACGAGGCTCTCTGGCCCAGCGCCGACCGGTCAAACAGCCAAGGCCCCAGTGTCCTGCAGATTGAATCGGCATGACCCGCGACGCGGCTGTGCAAATCCAAGGATGTGCAACTTATTAGCGCCGTGGCTTTTTGTACTACGGGAGTCCGCCCCGGCACGATTATCTCCGACCAATAGGTTGATTGCACGTCTGCGTCCACGAACACAAACTGCGCACAAGCAGGAACTGGCTGCTGCCTGCTATGCTTTGCCTCCTTTTGCCTGCTGTCTGCCTCGCCTATATACGGCTGATATTTCGAGGCTGGCTGAGCTTGAGACAATTTCGCAAATCATTTTCGCCATGGGTGGGGCTGGCTATCAACAGCAGACCCTGCAAGGACGGTTAGCTATCAAAACCGAACTATCAACGCGTGAGGCTGACGCAGGCAGTTACATCTCGAAAAACGTTCTTTTGAACTTCCTCGAAAGCAAGAAGGCGGAATTTGGGGACGATTATCAAATAGATGTAGGCATGCTCCGACGACGGCAGGGCTCAACGTTCGGTCACTGAAAGAATTAGCAACTCGACAAAGGGGGGCAGTGGAGTATTTCTCTAAAGAGGAAACTGACAAATGTACGTATCCGCCTTGGACTCCATGTGAGAATGTGCTGACTCTGCCTTCCACAGGATGAGATCGTAAAGTTGCAGGAGGAGAGCACCAAGCCTCCGACTTATGGAGCGTGAGGCGGAAGCGGTATGATCTTAGGAGCAACTACGATGAATATTGATAGAAATTTGAGTAATGAAAGACGGTCTAATTTGCATAGCTATTGAAAAAATATCAAAATATGCCCATGTTGTACAGTTCCCTCTCGCAGCCGATGGCTAGCGTGAAGAATGGCAAAGCACCAGGCGTAACTATGCTTCAGCTCGTCCTTAGAAAAATAACATATGTGGGTAGTTGAAGCTATCGTCCGGACGAAAATGTAGAATTTTCACTACCCATGACATGAACGAAGAACAAATCCACGCTAGCCATCGGCTGCGAGAGGGGACTGTAACGAGGCTGGGCTTGACTAGATATGCATCACAACCTCATTCTAAAACCATTGACTTAAAATCGCGTCATTGCCCCGCAAGGCTCAGCTAGTTCAGCCTTGCTTGCATGAACAGGGGGTATAAGAGCGATTGTGCCTCTCCAAACGTCGGCTGTTCTCGCTGCGTCCCTTACTTGTTTTGTTCGAGTCTTGCAATGGATTGGGAAACTTACCCCGCATGCCTTCCGACCCAGGCGTACGATCCCTACCTTTTCGATGTGGAAGCGGATCGCGAGGTTTTGAGAAGCAATTCCAATCGTTTATTCGTGTCGGATAACAAGACGGCTGTGCAAGTCATGCAGATGGGAAGCAAGCTTGGTGAGGACTATTATGTCCAACTGTGGTTTTGGGACTGATGAGATGTATCAGCCCCAGCGATTCTCGATGCGACCGGACTAAGTGAACACCTTGCAAAGCCATCTTCCCAAGGAATAAACATCATGTAAAGAGCCATTATCCATCATTCAGCCCAACAGCTAATTCAATCTCGACAATATAGATCAATTGCGCAATAGACATCATGGGGAAAATTCTGGATATCTCTTGATATGTTTCGGAAGATGCTCACTCGATTTGGGGTGTTCCCCGCGATATTTGATCTGTTGAGTGCTTTCGGGGAATTCACAAGCCCCGTCAATGAGTCTATGGGCTGCTGTCAAGTTCTCTCAAATCTGAATTCTGCAGTCACTGGTGAAACCGCCCCCGAAGGTCTGCCAATAACCATCGCTGAATGTCACAGAAATCTGTTATTTGGTGAAGCATATTGAGAGGAATGATCGCGATTCCTGCCCAAACCCTTGGTCTATCCGGCAAATTGGTATATACCATAAAAGAAACTCTCAGAAGGATGAGGATGTCTTCATCTCGCTGAACCCATCTGATTCGTTCTCGAGGAGATTAAGAGAAATCCACAAAGATAGCAGCAGCTTAGTGAAATGGGAAGGCATCCACATTTTGGCACTTGCATCAACATCGAGGCAATGGGGGGCATATCTCAACGAAGTTGATGAGAAGATCAATGAGCTCGTAAGTATTTGCTGCTCAAAAAGGTCCAGAATGCTAATAATATCTTATAAGAAAACTCGAGCCCACAATTCGGACCTGCCCAGCAGAGGGAAAGACTCCAAGAGCGGCGCTGTTTGGATCGAATTTCCCGATATGCAACAGCTTGAAGTACTACATGATGAATTGCACAGCATCCGAAACATGCTGACGAACAACCTGGACGTATCCCATAAAGTCGCGAGCCTTTTTCAGCATGGTTCCGAGGCTCATAGCAGCGTGGAAATATGCATTTCGAGGACAGTGCAGCATCGACGGAGAGTCGAGACCATGATTGCGCGGCTTGATTCTGTAGCCAAATTGGTGCGTAGTCCCGCGGATCGAATGCTCAAGTCTAATCATTCTTTTAGATGCAAACTATCGTCTCAGTTCGTGGTCTCACAGCTCTCCAGTGCAGCAGCACATCGTCCACTGAGATCATGAAATTGGCCAGAGTGGATAGCAACACAATGGTGGACTTGTCAAAGAAAGCCTACCATGATTCTCGATCTTTGAAGACGATAACAGTTCTCACGCTGATCTACCTGCCTGCCTCTTTTGCCTCGGTAAGCCGTTGATGCAACGCTGCACATTGCTTTTTATTCTAGCTGACGAAGAATAGCAGCTGCTCAGCATGGGGTACATCACAATAAACCGACAGGCGCATTCGGTGACATTGCACCTTGCAAGCGAGCTTTGGATATTCCTCGGCCTCACAATTATCCTACTGGTCCTTACGGTGGGTTGGTGGCTTTTCCTCGACTGGAGGCGGAAAAAGAGAGCTGCGGGCGGCGAGGCTGGTTCTGTGTCTGGAACAAAAGATATGGTCTAGGCAGCACTTTGCCCTTCCCACCAGCCCCGATAAGGATGTCGATCCCGGGGCGCTTCCATTCCCAATCAAGCGCCCTGCTTGTGGAGCATGTAACGATAATCAATATATCCCTGCACATCCTGCACATGAATCACATCACGGCGTTTTCCTGACCCGCTCGCGCCACTCGCTCCAGACTGTGCGCGGTTGCCTGCAGCCACCCGTGGCTGCGCGCATTACGTTGTCAAGCAAGCTGGGCGGGAGGCCTGTTATCTCACCGTCTCGCAGCCACGAAGGGGTGTTCAGGCTGACGCTCTGCATAAATCATCTCCTCTCAACGCGCATCCGACAAAGACTAGACGGCTGTGTTTCCTAGCAACTTTGCCTGACATTTTTGTTTCAGATCAACTGCCGGATGGGGCTAAGTGCATTCTCCAGCTCCGACCGGTTCCACTAGCATTTCGTCGCAGTATGAGTCTTTGAAATGCGGGATGGAAAGCACATTGGGTGTGGAAGCACCAACGACAGGATTAGAGGTTAGGAAGACTTGCTTTCATTATAGACAGGAGCTTCTCAAAATCCAAGTCTACCTCAGTCCGGAAACACACTCGAACAGCTTCTTTCCCGAGCCGAAACTGAGAAAGCTCTTCACCGAAAATGCCGTCAGCGACATCCTTGCATGCACGTGCGAATCATGCGAGACGGATTCGAGGGCCAAAACTGACGATTTTGCCATATCGGAGGACAAGTACAGATCCGAGATTCCGCAGGACTATGTTTCAAGTCTTGCACTTCTAGTGTTAATCCGTCACACGCAACTTATCCAATATTTCCCATGGAAGGAACGCAAGGATAGTCAACTCGAAAATTGGATCGGAAAGAGACCCGAGGAGTTTCTGAACGAGGTGTGGCCCGGCTACAAGGAGAACAATGAAGAGATTGCCGTCAGCACAGCAAGGGAGTTCTTGAAAGAGCTTCCTCGCTTCTGTGTACCAACACTGAGTAACTCCTCTTATGTCAAATGGAGCAAAGAGAGGATTTTGCCGTTCATCGAAAAGGAGGATATATCCAGCGATTCCGGGAGTGCAAAGGTCGTGGCGTTCACGATCGCGGACGGATATCAGGGCTTTAAAGTACTGGCTACCCCTTTGCTATGGCTTCCACCTCCAAAATATGAGAAATCGAAAGCTTACTGTTTGTACAGGACCTTAACGTCAGCGAGTTTGCAAGGAAAGAGATTTCCGTCAAGGAGAGCGATCTTTTTGTCACCCAGGCCGCACACGAAAAGATAGCACTCCAAATGGTTCGGAAACTGGACGACCCACACATCGTCCGCATGATCAAAACATACTCGTTAGGGGAGACGTTTAACATCATTTTCCCCCGCGCGGAGACCAACCTCGAGGAGTTCCTGCGTGACCCAAAATACAATGGCCAGTTTTACTGCAATAGCCGATCTCATAATGCCTCATTTTGGGACGAAATGATCGGCATCGCCAAAGCATTGTCAAAAGTCCACCATGTCGGAGAGGAAGCCGAGAAGCTGGAGGACCCTAAAATAGGAGCGAGCAACGTGGATAAATTACTCATCGGCTGCCACTTTGACCTCAAACCAGCAAATATATTGGTCGACAAAGGAGGGAAGTGTCTTATCACAGACTTTGGGCAGGCAGTCTTTAAAGCTGTTGAAAGTGGAAGATCTTCCGATATCCGCTTCATGCCAGGCACAGCAGTATATGCAGCACCGCGCAAGGAGTCTGAGAAGCCGAACCGTCGCTTTGATATTTGGTCACTCGGGTGCATTCTCCTTGAGGTCGCCACGTTCTGGGTCCGTGGTCATGAGGGGGTTGAGGAGTTGGACAAGGTAAGGGTTACCGATAGCCATGAAGCTCACGTGGGAAAGGACCTCAGTTTCCATGTAAGGGATCCGAACACGGGAGAATTCATCCTCAAGCCAGAAGTGGATGATTTCATGGAATCCCTTCCAGAAAGACTCGAAGTGGAAGAAGCCATAAAAGAGAGGAGCGAGACATTCTTAAATAAGCTCCTAGAGCTCATTAGACAGATGCTTGAGCCAAACTCTTCAAATAGACCTTCTGCCCGCGAGGTTCACAGGGACCTTCAGGACTTCAGAGATGCATACATGGCGGCGGAAATGCCACCAGAAGCTGCCTCAACTCAGTCAAGCTCCGCAGATGAGCAGGCACTTCGCAAAATCAGCAGGGATGGGTAAGTACTCTCTGTGGAGAATATTATTCATCGCGCACCTACTAACTTAAACCTCTTTCATGCAGCGTGTGGCTGCACTGGGACAGTGAATGGAAAGCCATCGCTGTAAATCTCAGATGGATTCCTCAAGGCTTGCGGTTTGAGAACCGTCTCCGTTATGGTAGTTCCGAAAGCCGTTACACTGGTGAGTTGTTCAACCACCTTGATCTCGTATCAATGCTGAGATGAATTTATCGCTCAAGCTAGGAAAGACCACTATCTCGTACCACTTTACTGCTTCAAGCCGTTCGATACGTCCGGCAGAGTTTCATGGATCTCGATTACCAGTGCAGACGATGAACCTATGGAGTATGAATTTAAATCAAGGGATAGTAAGTACCTTCACGACTTCCACTGATCTCCCCCATACTCAGACTTGTTATGCGCAGATGCACAGTCTTTTCAGGCTCTGGTAACCCAGCATGCGCTGTACGAAGTGTTAGTCTCCCATCTCTTTTACAAACTTCCCGGTCGTGACAAGATACTGAAGATCTGTTCAGCTTCGATTTGGAAGACATTAACATTATCCCGCACTCCACCACGGGAAAGACGCTCGCGAGAGCGGCCAGAAAAGGGATGGCTAAGGCCGGATCCTTACCGCTCCTCAAAAACCACTTTCAAACAAAGAACGTTGAGCCCGATACGATGAAGTGGAAGAATAATGCGGCTTCCATCCAGATATGGAAGGAAACTCAATCCAGGTCATCAGAGGTAAACTGAGTCCGGCTTTCTGGAAAGATTGTCCACATTGTTAATTAATGGCGGATAGGGTGGAAGCTCAAGCTCAGGCAAAATACTAGAGAACAGAGTTCCAGACCGTAGGATTGTTATATACGGCGCCGGGGTTGAGGGTAGATCCATTGCGATCATAAAGTGTAAGCACACCTTATGGAAGGTCATCATCGAATTCGATACTGAAAAGCTACATCGTCTAGTTCATCAAAACTTCAAGATCGATAAAGACAAGGACATTTGGGATGAAGAAGATGGGCCGCAAAACGAGGGTGATCCCCTCGTGAGCTTTGTTCCACGAGACAAGTCTCGCGACGAAAAGTTTTCTATGACCATCATACATCCATCGCGGGATAGTGAAGGAAAGCCGGGTTTTGCCGCAATTCCCCTTTACCCTGAAGAACTTGGCAAGTATGAAAATGAAAACAGAATATATTGTAAGGAGATATCTCTCAAATTCACGAGCAGCCAAAGTAAGCGCAAAATCACGCAAATACATTATCATGACTGGGCTGATCCATCAAGCAGAACGGAAGAAATTCTCGCAACAGTATCTCTGGCGGTACCAAAAGTGGAGCAACGAACGTAAAGGTATACATGGGTGGCAAGATGTATAGTCTCCTATGACATTGTACTTATGTCTACTGCTCGAAAAGGAAAATCTCTTTAATTCAGGCCGAACCAGGTCGCTGGGTACGCATAGCCCTTAATCCTATATAATCTTAGTATTCGGTCTTCAATTGAAACATCTACCGGCTCATGCGTTCTTCAAGTCTTACTCTTAGCATCCGACGGTCCTCAGCAAGGCTGAGCACAGGCTGCAAAAGGAAAGAACGGCCCGAAAAGTTTCACCACCAATCAAAAGAAAAGCAACGCATACCACAACCAAGAATTACCAATGGGCACCAACCTAGGTATGGATTGGCCGGCTTGCAGCTTAAGCGTGGCCAAATCCTTCAAAATGTCGACCATGACCCAAACATGACCTCACTCGTCTCCACCTGAGGCTTGACCGAAGACGGAAAGGAGCCCGTGTCGGAGTTGGTCCGGACATGCGCTAAGGGAACGGCCGTACCAGTCGTATGACGGGAATTTGTAAATGTGGATGCTGGCCACCGCCACAAAGACTGGCTAAGGCGGCTACAGCTGTCAAGCCGGGAGATCAGCGCTTCGGTTACAGAGGGTGCTGCAGCCGATGGCTAGCGTGAAGAATCGCAGGGCTCTAGAACATAGCATAACTATTTCTTAGAGAAATTAACATGTGTGGGTAGCTGAAGCTATCGCCCAGACGAGAATTTCGAATAAAAAATTCTATTCTATACACGTCCGGACGATAGCTTCAACTACCCATGACATGAGCAAGAAACAAATCCACGCTAGCTATCGGCTGCGAGAGGGGACTGTACAATCCTCGCGAGCTACCACGGTGGCTGCATGCTTCAAAAGATTTCTGTCCCACTTATTATATCATTTCTTTTACACTGTATATCTCTGCGCTGTCATCTGACTTCTCGAAGTCGTCTCCAGAGTACCAGGTAGAATGCGAAGTAGCTACATCGGGATCCAAGATGATTCAAGACGATCCGCATGTCGCTTATCGGATACGGAGCGGGAAGATCGTCAACCAGTCCCACGGATGCTCCGTGACCGAAGTGGGTAATGCAACCGGGGTTTTTGCCCTTTCGGGTGCCGTGTCTCTACGCGAACTCGCAGTACTACCCTATGTGGGCGTTGTGGATCTTCTTGACCGCCGCACTGGAAGTCTAATCTTAACATTTAACCTATCACCGTCATCCGTTCATCAACATCCTCACTCAGAACCCAGCTCGTGGACGACCTGAACAAGAAATGCCTCTTTTCCACATCGTGGCGCTTTGTGGTCCCGCCCTTCCGTTGCCACGTACGCAATCAACTCTGCCCTGTGAAGGTTGCTGTGATCGCGATCGAGATTCGGGATGAAAGGTCAATAAGGTTGTTTTTGTATAAAGAGGTGCTTGACTTCTTCAAATGGCAATCGGCCGTGTGGTAGCCGCATTCACTCGTTCACAATGCTGTATTCCTTCGCCCTCGCCGCGCTCTTTGCGCCATCCACGCTTGCATTCCCGTGGCTTAAGCCAGACGGCATGGACGCCCTCCTCAACCACCCTGTTGCCCGACATGAGATTGAGAGGCGCTTACAAGAGCACGCTGCCGGCCGCCCCGCTCCCGGGCCTGTTGTTCACACTCCCCGTCAGCTCGGAACTGGTCTTGTCAATGGCGTCACGACTCTTCTTGGAGGTACCGTCGAGGCATTGGTCGACTCTGTTCTCGGCCTCATCCCAACTGACGACGCTGTCAATGGCCACAAGCGTTTCCCCGAAGGTACGTTCTTTTGCGCTTATCCTACCACTCAAGACGCTTATTGATGCGGGTCCACAGATGATTATCCTTTCCAAGCTCCTGGAGACACCGACCAGCGCGGTCCCTGTCCTGGCCTGAACACTCTCGCCAATCACGGCTACATCCCCCGCAATGGCATTGCTACCATCGGGGAGCTCATTGAAGGCACCCAAGCCTTGTTCAACATGGGGCCCGATCTGGCCGCGCTGCTCGCAGTCGGCGGCGACATCGACGGCGGCGACATCCTCTCACAGAAGATGAGCATCGGCGGCCCCGACGACCGCGTCGGCCTCCTGAAAGGCGCGCTGAACGACATCTTCGGCACACCATCCGGCATCTCCGGCCACGGTAAGCCCGGCCTCCCTCCCTCCCTCCCAGCCTCCCACCAACCCACTTCTAACACACACACCTCCCAGGCAAGTTCAACGAAGGCGACGCCTCCGCCACCCGCGACGACTTCTACCTCAACGGCGACAACATCTCCTTCCAACCGACCCTCTTCCAGCAGCTACACCAGCGCGCCCTCGACACCGGCAACGGCACCTACAGCGTCTCCGCCATCAAAGAGCACTTCGCGCGCCGCTACGCCGCGTCGAAAGCCGCCAACAAGCAGTTCTACTTCAACGTGCCCAGCGCCGCCGTCGTCATGGGCGCGTACTACTTCATCCCAGGCTTCATGAGCAACGGCACGCTCGGCGCCGGCGGCATCGCCAACGAGGCGTCCATCACCGCGTTCTACGGCGCGAAGCCGGATCGCGAGAACGCGTGGGACGATCCGGAGCTGACGTACACGCACGTGCCTGAGCGCATTCCTGAAGCGGGGTGGTACAGGCGCCGCACGCCGATGACGCTGGTCGAGGCTGTTGGTGGGATTTTGGATGTGTACTTGTATGCGCTTCCGCCGCTTGGTGGCGCGGGTGCGGACGACAGCTTTGTGCTTGGGCCGCTTGATCTGCCTACGAGTGTGCAGGGCTTGTCGTGCTTCTTGTACAACGCTGTCTATGCCAACTTCCCGGCTGAGTTGTTCAATGTCGTGGCTGCGCTTGCTGACGTTGTGAACTTGATTTCGAGCACGCTTGCTCCGGGATACGTTGCCCTTGGATGTGAGGTTAACTTTCCTGATGCTAACGGCACGGACGTTACTTCTGGGGACTGGTCGAGCTGGAGTGAGAAGTATGTTGGTAAGGCGAAGGATAATGCGGTTGGGAGCGGATGGTATAAGAAATAAGCGAGATGCAATGAAATCACTGATTAATCTTTTAATAGACATAGTAAATGAGCGTTTTTGACAACCAAAAATTTAAGCAACAGCACTTGAAAAACAGTTGAAAGATCCAAACTCCATTTTCCGTCTGAATTAATGATGTAGATTACCAGAATTCTGCTTCCCATTCGTACGTAGGATGAACCACGGACCGGCAAACGCACATCCTACAAGCCATCTATTGCAGCCGCAGTACTCCCCACGTGCGATATTGCTCGAGACTAGTACATCTCTGACCCACCATCTGTTGAGTAACACCATGGGAACTCTTCTGATAGTGCAGCCAGTTCGCTATCCTGGCTTTGCCAATCCAGCGGTTGGAAGGAACTGGTGTCATTGCTCGCAGAGAATCCTAAGCGGGGCGGGATGTCACAATGCTGGCTGTTCGCCGAGGGGATGGTCGAAGATTGTCGGCGGGTAAGATGCGTGTGTTGCCGGTGCTGACGTGAGACCGATGCTGAAGCAGCACGACCTGGCTCATGGAAGCCTAGTGAACTGCTCGAGACGCGGTGATGTATTGTATTAGCAAATACTTGCGGACTCGGCTCGGGCGCGAAAGGATTCCGGCAAGCAGAGTTCTGTGGCGCGGGGTCGTTGGAGTGGGCTGCCCAATTGGTTGAGTTCGATGGCTGGGATGGACCAGGGATAGCTCTGGTAGCTCTTGCATGAGGGCGAGTCTCGGTAGCCTGAGTGTGTAACGAAGCGGCCTCTCCTCGCCAGTATGCCGCCATGGTCTCATTCAAGACATCCGTAGCCATGCCAACGATCCCGTTCAAAAATTCCGTATTGGAACCGACTGCTACATTCTCTTGCATTCTGCGGTGTAGGCGTAAGGATAACTCCTGCCGAATGTACGTTTCGTAGGACTTAAGTGATTTTTGAGCTTCTTGCTTGCGGAGGATGACTTGGTCTGTCCAGTCTGCAAACGTGTTAGTGCTCAGAAGTACTAGTGGCATTCGCCAGAAGGTGGAATACTTACAAGGTAAAGGGATTTTGTCATCGGGATCGTCCGGGAAAAGGATCTGGTAGATTGTTCTCCACTTCTCCTCCGGAGTCTTACCCCGCATCTTGTCGCTGATCTTGGCTCTTTGAACCCTGTCAAACCCATCAAGAATCGGGTGCTGCTCCTCCGGCAGAACTTCACGGCAGGCTCTCACATGGTTCCCGAAATCCGTTTCTATGACGGGTTGGTAGCATCTAGGACAAAGAATTGGATTCTCGTGAGTTCGGTAAAGGTGCTCCCTGGTCGAAGCGCAGTCAGCGTTAAATCTGCGGGATAGAATCTATTGAAGGCTCGCAGGATATGGGTCTTTGGCACTACGTACTTCAAGGTAGATATACTTTTGAACCCGTGCTGAACACAAGACCCCGCCTTGGGAGTTTTCTCGGGATCTCTTTGGAAAAACGGGCATGCAAGTCTCCGCTCAGGAGGCGGACTTGAATCTCTGGGTGCTTTGGGTCCTCGACGCTGGCCTCTGCGCTCCTCTTCATCATCATCATCACGAGGAGGGCCTCGAATTGAGACCCTGCGCTTCTGTGTACTGATCGATCTATTCTCTGAGGACCTGCTATGGTGAGGGACAGTTGAGCCGCTGCGTTCATTGCCCTCGCCGTTACCATGCGTCTGGATACCGTGTTCATGACCATGGGATGCATTACGGAGATTAAACTCCGCTGCAGCAAAGGGCTGTCTGGAGTACTTGTCTTCAAGAATTGCTTTGTATGGATTGGAGGGGTTGAGCGCCAACTTTCTTGCAGCACACTGTGACACGTCTCGACCCACAAAAACGTCTGCTCCATGTCGATGATGAGAGTTCAGATCGGAATCTGAGGCATCAAAATCGTCGGATGAAGACTCGCAGTCACTCTCATCTCCTGAGAGGCTTGCAGAACTACCAGTAGTAGGCGTCATGATAGCCTCAGATGTAGAGCTCTCTTCGAAAGACACACGGCGTGACGATGTACGAATCTGGGCAGAACATGGTTTTCTGCGGAGTCTCATGATTGGCTTTGGGGAAGATTGGGTGTTCGCTACTTCTTCGGATGCCCCAGTCATGCGGATCGGAGCTTCGCGCATCGGATAGATCTCGGATCGGGACGTTGGCTCGCTCTTTACAGGGGTTTTGTAGTGGTAGGGATCCTGGATGGGTCCGCTCAACCCTTGGCTGACTACAGGTTCCGAGCTCTCGTTCCGGTCTTGGAAATCACTATTAGAACATGATTGGGATGACTCTTTGGTATATCGATCAACCTACGGTTCTTCCGAGGAGTGGATTTAGTAGACGCATCACTGCTACTGGAACTGGTATACTGCTGCTCAAGGGCGAGGCCTCCCAGTAGCGCCTGGATTGTGTTCAGGTTTTGGAGCTTGGAGTTGCTCCACGCTGTGTCTGGAGGTGGAGACTGAGGGGGGCAGTCTCTCAGAGGCTTCTCAAGTGTGTTGGAAACATCCTTTTTGCCTTCCACCATGGCGGACGTGCGGGGATCCGATGCATTCGAATCAATCGTCTTCAGAGCAATCGACTTCTGGTTGCATGTCCGGCAAAACGGATGGCCGGTCTCATCGAAGTCCCATTCTCTGTCTGCACAATTGCAAGAGAAGGGTGGCTTCTTGGGATGAGAAGAGCCATTGTCTTCCGTCTTCCTGGATTTTGTCTTGAATGTGTGCTGAGATGACCGCTTACTGTCTTTTTTCTTCGATGATGGTGACCACCCTTTGCAATGCTTGCTTGAAGGCGTTACCTTCGAGTTCAAGGCCGAACTCTTCTGAGGAATCGACATCGCCATCAGAAATCTTCAAGTATGAATGTGCCTGGGGGGTTTTTCAGAGGGAATGAAGGGACCACGGTGTTGAAGAAGCGAAGAAATCCACTCCCTCAATATCATGTGGGACTGCATGGCTGAGAGTAATTAAAGAAATTTTCGTCATTGTTGCGAGCTCCATGTGCGCAGTTGCGTAGAAGCGACACGATACCGCAAGCCACAAATTATCGCTTAAGTACACGTCAGAAACCCCGGGTTTCAGGGTCCTCTCCTGCAAGTTTCGAACTGCACACAAAAAAGGCGTCGGTCAGAACATTGTCAGGACTGGAACATGTTGAAGGCGACACCAATGCCAGTGTCCGGATGAGGCTCTATGGGAATAAAAAACGGCATCGAGACTCAGGTTTCGATTTTGTCCGGTCGCAGGCAATGTCGCAAAAAATAAAATGAACAAAAACCTAATCGTCCGGAGCGGAATTGACTTCGGCATCGTTGTCATATCGGGCAGCGTCTTGAATGTCATGGAGGGATGGGTGTGCTGTCCCAGCGACTGCGACACTGCCACGACGACAACGTGGACACGTCACCTTAGAAGAGTCGGTGGACAGAGACCAGCCGCGTTTCCGGCTGCTATTGGCCGACATCTCTCACGCACCAAGATCTGGAGCTGTTGTTGCATGTCTATGGCAGGAATAAGATGAGTGTCGTGGTCAAGAGGATGATCGATCGATAGGTGCCGGCGCATCTTCCCGCCCCGCGTCCAATGCGCTAACCTAATAGGGTAGTGGCGCTTCCGTTGATTAGCGCTTCGCCATCATTCATCCCGCTTGATAAGCAATCCCCTCTGAGCCGAAAAGTAGGAACCGCATAAACAGCAAATTGTTGCATGGACGATAGTGTGTACGAGCGTCCCATAGGTGTTGCCTGTATTGTCAGCTTCATTGCCCAGTCAGCTCGTACTTGTAGGCTATGGAGCGCCCGTGTCTGAATCCTACTGGCACGGTTGGTTGTAAATATGATCGAATGAAATACGTCAATAGCAAAGAGGAGTTTTCAGAAAAGGAAATTAGTACTCGACCTCCTGTCGGAACATTGAAAGCTGGAGAGCAACGCTGCGTTTCAACGAATTGAGATATGCTGAGAACCCGTTAGTTGTGCCTCGTTAAGCCGCATGCAGGTTATCCCCGGATGGTAAACGTCCCGGAAGCAGAGGCAACGCTAACCGCAAATATTAATGAGTCGCCTTGAAGAGCGAAATAATAATGGGATAATTCTCCTCATGATGCACAATTATTCACTGTTGGCATTGTGCATTACGCGAAGAGATCGTCGAACTCGCTGCTATCATCCGGGTAAATAACGTTGTGCGTAGCAGCTTTGGTGAACCATGGCCCTGTGGAGTTAGCGCATTGCCTGGAAGCGGACAATGGAGAGCTATGTTAGATGCAGCCGATCGGGTTCATTCGCAAAATCTATTCCGGTAGCCTCGTCCCCTCTACAAGCAGGACGACCTGTAGCTCCACCATATTTTTGCAATACAATGTGCTATTCAAATGAAAAAAATAATATACCAATAATAGTCCAACTCGGCGGCCAAGAAGCACTATAGCACTGTCTACTCTCTTAAACTGCTAGCACATTCTTTTCCTGCTACAAATCGTGTGAAGGTCAACCTTATGGGATGACGCAGTCGCAATGAGATACATTTATAAGGAAAGGAACGTGGTGAACGGCAGCGTATATAGGATAGTAAATGCAATCTCGTTGCTTCTTAATCGTACGCGCATGATTGGTAGCAAAGACGGCTCGGTGCAAGCCGTGACGAGAAATGGGGAGTTTTAAGGAAGTGGAATCAATACTTATCCTCGCGTCCAAAAATCTTCTAGCGAGTTACTCTGCTATCAGCAAGTCATTCACTCGATTTCCTCGATTGCCAATTAACAATCCTATTCCCAGAAGTCCAGCCTCTTTTACTGTTTCGGGAGCGCAAATTGAATAAGTCACCAGTAATGTACTAGCCGTAGGAAAATGATCGTAGTCGAATTCAATAAAAATATTGAAGCCACATCAGCTGTTTCCATATTCCTCTTCCCCTGGGCTACTACCTCAGTGTTACCCGTTGCATGGGTATCTGTATTCGTGCAATCCCGGAAGGCGTCTTGAGACCAAAGTCATCGGGTGTAATCTTGAGCCACCCGATTCTTTCAGAGAATCTATGGTGCCTTTCAAGAACCAAAACTGTGAGAACGTCATTTCTGTCGCGCTTCAAAATCAATCCAGGGCACCTTTCCGTTAACAGCTTCCTAAACAGCGGCGAGCCTTCGTTGACACGTATGTCAAAAACAACACGCAATGAAAGCCTGACTCCAGCCAATGTCGTCACTGCCCACCAATTCTTCTTTGTAGATCCGTATTCGAATTCGAGATGTAGCACTGGTGCTACAATCTGTACCAGACGGGATAGCTTTGGGACTTCTCCTCGTTGGCAGTGATTGCATAATTCATCCAAGCTTATGCTCCCCCCTTTGCGAAGTTTGAAGGATACTGTCGTTCCTTCGATAGGTCCAATGCACATTGGCATATCTTCATATGAGCTTGCCCCAGACAGAATTTCGATTGAGGGCTCATCCAACCACAAACTATCCTGCAAATCGGGCTCTTCGGACTGAACGACCCCTTGCCAACCAACCCAGGACCAGCTTGGAAATGTCCCACATCGTTTGGAAGGCGCGTTCAGAGTCCAACACATATGTTCAAGGAAATCGGTGGTGTCCTTGAAGATAGGGATTCCCCAGACGTGACCTTTGATGCGATTGGCTTTCGTGAAGCTTTGAAGGAGGCCCTGAAACGCGTAAAACCTGTCTGCCTGAACCGAAAACTTTCGCTTGGAGTAGTCCTCGATATGCTTGAAAATATTCGCGGACAACCGGGCGGGCGTGCGAAATGTTGGGCGGCGGTCTACCTTTCGGTCTCTTATTGGAGGTGGCAGATCCGGTGGTTTCGCGTTGAGCAATCGCTGCAAAACATTATCATAAGCCGTGTTCGCCGAAGAGCCGTTGCACTCAAAATACACCTGATGATCGGTGAAAAAGAGCCTCCGGCGAGACAATATCGCTTCTTGATAGGTCCAGCCCCTGGTGGCCCATACAGAGCGCTCGATAGCGGATTTTGGATGCGGCATCGTTGCTACGAGCATGCGCCCGTCGATCATAGCGAATGGATGGCTCCGGCGTGGTCGGGTCATGACACCCGGAAGCCCGTGATTAGGATCATTCCCGCATGCCGCAATAATCGTTACGAAAGCATTATTATAGATCAAATGCATCTGTACGATCTGCGAATGCCTGTGCTCTTCACGGCGTTCGGAAATGCAGTAGCGATCGATCCAGAGATATTTAAGACCAAGCTCTTTCGAAACCTTCATCGCATCCTCGACAGTGTTCGGCGCCGGGTTTGGCACAGTGATCGTATCATGGTCGGCGATATGGTGCTCCTGGCCCCAGACGTATGATAGCGCCGCATACTTGACTGGTCCTGTGACCTCCACTATTTCTCGCGTATCGACGTCGATAAGGCGCAGTCCAGTGACTCTTAGTCCGCTGCCCTCAACACAGCTTGTCAAATGGGTGCTTTGGCATGAATCTATCCATTTGCGTAGGATTGCAAAGTCGACTTGAGGACTCTTGAAAATCCGCTTTGCATTCTCGAGGATGTCGCTGTTGCTTTTGCGGCCTGCGAGCACAGCTATGGCACCTCGGTCAGGCCACTTTGTATGCGAATCCTTGGCGGTATCGACATCAAAACAGAAGGGGCCAAGGAGTGACCTCATATGGGTGAGATTGAAGTAGAGCCTCGAATACTCCGAATCGACGGGCCAAACGACTAAACGGCGACTTGTCTTCTTGACCGGGTGGGCTATGGCCATCATTTGGCAAATTGGACAGGCCGATCCCCCATCTACATCCTCTGAAGCCGAAAGCTCTCCTGAGATATCGGAATGCACGTAGGAATTAGGTGCCGACAGGGCTTCTCTGAACTTGATGGTGCTGCATCGTGCGCAGAAGGGACTTGGCGGTTGTTGTGGGCAGGGGAGAGCCGACGGCTGCAGGGAGAGCGGAGTTGCGGCTTTTACGGACAGAGCGGGGCTTTTCGTTGTCATTGCCGAAGCAACTGTCGGAAGAACCTCCGAACTTTGTTCATCGTGGTAGTCCATGGGACGTTACGGTGAAGGGGGATCGATGAGTAGATGAAGGAATTTTGAAGCGCTCAAGAGTGGAAGCCCGTGGAGAAGAATTTGACAGCTGAATGCGGGCCACGTTTGCTCGCCGCACATTTTTCTTGGCAGTCAGCAATGATCACGAAGGTGGATCCTGTCCCGGTTGACGGGTCGGTACTGAATCGTCAACAGATTAGTAATCATCACACCTTATCCTCATCATATATCGTCTCGTCTTGTCTTGCATAAAGGCTTTCTCTGTACTGGGTGATGACATACTAAGCCTAAAAAGGCAATTCGCCCAGTGTTGAGGTATCAAGAGATAGGTGTACCAATTAACAAATGTTGAACACTGCTGAGGAACGAATACAACAGCGAAACTACCTGTATATATACACCAATTGTTTGGCGCGATGTCATAAAGTATAATGAGCGGATGACGTTTTGGTGGTGATACGAACAAGGTATCTGCCTTGGTGTTGAAGAAAAAGCAAAGAATACGGGAATTAAACTCGGCAGTCAATAAAGCAACGCCCTGAGATCTGACAATAAACCATCCGTCCTTCAGTCCCCCTCGAATAGATAAGGTTTACTGGCGTCGAACGCTTTGCGCATTCGGTTATAGGATAAGGTGGGTACGAAGAGATATCTACGCGTGAGTAATAGTAAATAAAAGTGTTTTTCCATCTGAGAATTATCGAACCCACGTCAAATTTCTTTTACATACATTAAACGCTCGTCATAATAATGTATCAGGGAGACAACATACATAGGAGATTTAAAAGGGATATGACCAGCATAACGGCGTTACAGCTCCATTTTCTCAACCCCTTGCCACAACTGTTCGCATGTTGAGAGGAAACCCCAAGGCCTGCTGCAGCTCCGCTCAGTAGCTATCTTGGCGGACTCGCCATTAGGAGTTCCACAGCCATCTTTGAGTAAAACAGTATCGAACCCTTTTGAGTTTGCATCCTGAAGTGTTCCCAGCACACATATGTCCGTATTGACACCTGTAAACAGCAATGTTGTAAAACCGTTTTCAAGCAGGTAGTCAGTGCAGTCCGTCATTGCGTCGCACATGCCCGATATCCTGTTTTTGTGGAAACAAAGGTCCGGACGCGAGCTCTTCAAGCCATCTTGGAATGCTGCTTCCAAGTCTCCGTGCAGCGCAGTGTTCCATTGGTTTCGCATGAGGAGTCTCCCACCTTGAACTACTCCACCACTGTCCAACTTGATTTGGCCAAGTTCGACACCAACTTCTCTGCCTGGCCTTAACGAACCGTCGTTGTTGAAACCGAATGTTCTCATGACGGTTGGAGGTGCCGCCTTAAGATCATCTTCCGATAGTCCCCAATTGAGCCAGATGATTTGTATCCCAGCTTTGCGCGCAGCCGGGATACCGAGCTGAAGCAGGACTTCCTCTGCATCGTGGCCTTCGTACTGAGGCACGAGTGGTCGCGCGAGGAAGAGATTTTGCATGTCAATGATGATGAGCGCTGTTTTAGCTGGAGAGATTGTGATTGGGGCGTTGGCCGTCTCCATCCGAATCCGGGGGCGAATGGGTTCCGAGCTTGGATTCGGCGGGTGTGTAAGGTCAAACCCTTCTTCAGCAGACCATAGCCAAAAGCTTTTCTCATTCCCTATAACCTTGAGTCTGCGGGTATCAATTTCTTGGCTGCTGGAGGCTTCATGAGTCTCGCGATAAGGTATCAGATTGGTTGCCATTTTGATGCACCTGCGATTAGAGATGTGTTAGCCTTGCGCTAGTCACGACACTATGCTAAACTTGTACAAGTCTTTATATTACCAGAGTGTGTCTTGAGATTATCTGGGGGGAAAAGAGAATAACCCGGAAAGTCTTCTGAATGCAAACAAAGCCAACGGTGATTCTGGGAATTTAATTCGAGTGACCGTTGAAGATTCTTGGAGCGATTTGTGGGAATTCTGTAAACTTCTGATAACCTACTTGTTTCTTGTTTAAGAACGAGAAATTCCCGCGAACCTCGGAAAAACGGTTGATATAATCATCCAATAGGACGAAAGCTTTTGATCCACTGGTGGGACTACCTAGAGTGGGGGAGAGATCCTGTTGCCTGACGCTTAGCCCAAAGAATGTGGGCCGAGTTGGCATGGCTCGTGCGCCCGGCGAGCATTTATTTCTTAGTCGGCTATTCGCCAGTACTTCCCGATCAATACTCCAGCATAAGATTATCCCTTTGATTTAAAAGAAGTATCGACGCTCTCCTGTTTCTATCATGCAAGTTCCACAGCAGTTTACATTTCAAACAAAAACCTGCACTATACAATCCTTGCACATCCTGCGCACTTAACAGCCATGGATGCATGCCAAGAATAACTCTGCTACAATGAACAGCTAAAGCATACAGGCCGTGTTATGATGATTTTGAAGAACAATGATGATAAAGAGAAGTAGAAGAGGCAGGTGTACAAGTCCGCAGATACATTTTTCCCTCCCTGCCCCGTTGGCCCTCACAATATCACTGGCGCACTATTTTGCGCATAGCACAATAGTAAATATGGAGCTGCAGTTTCAAAATCAGGCCAAACCCAATCCCGCCTCAAGGCCCTTCTTGTGCTGCTCAGCAAACTCCTCCCATGACCCCAAATGCACCCCGTAGCTCCTCAACTCGTCCAAATCAACCTTGATACGATACTCATTCCTGTACAACTCTGAATTCATGAGAACGTTGTCCTTAGCGGCAAGCTCCTCTTCCGTATACGGCACCACCTTGACCTGCTTCCTGCCCCCCACCGCAGCCGTCAGCTTCTCCGCAATCTCTCCAATAGTCAAGTGCGCGCCCGCAAGCGGAATGATCTTCTCGTTCCACTGATCCTTCTCAATCAGCGCCCTCGCCGCAAAGCGGCCAATATCGTCCGGATCCAGACAAGCCAGTTTCAGCTGCGGGTCCAGCGCGGTGCGGATCTCGCCCTGCGAGGCCAGGCGCGGATACATGAACGCCACGCCGGGCGGCAGAAAATTGCTGAAAAACATGGCCGGGCGCAGGAGCGTCCAGCCGTCAGCAAAACCCGCACCACGCACCTCGTCCTCGATCGCCTTCTTCGACCGCATGTACCACGCCATGCCCGGCCACGCGTCCAGCTCGGCCAGCGCGCGCTCGCTGCTGAGAACGGACACGGAGCTGTACACGGCGCGCGTGACGGTGCCCGCGGCCTTGCAGGCGGCCAGGATGTTGCGCGCGTGATGCAGTTCCGTTTCTGGGGCAGTGAAGTTGGGGTTGACGTTGATGAAGACGCCCGTGCAGGTGGCTGCGGCGGCGTTGAGGGAGGCTGGGTCGTCGAAGTTGCCCGGGAACAGCTTGACGGATGGGCTGAGCGCCGCGAGGGCTTTGGACGCGTCTGAGGCGGGGTCCCGGACGAGGGCGTGGATGGTCACGGGGATGTTGCGCTCCGATGCGAGGGCCAGGAGGGCGCGGGTGGTCCCGCCGCCTTGGCGGCCTGTTGCGCCCGTTACTAGGATTGTGTGCGCCATTGTGCTTTTTGCAGGTTGTGTAGATTGTGTGGCGAGTGTGTGAGTGGAGTGAGAGGAGGATGGGAGGCGCACACACACCCCTTCATATCGTGAGGTGAGGGGTTGCGGTGTTTTGTCAGCAACGAATCCTTCGCCGAACCTCCGACGAGAGTGAGACGGAGCCCGGATGTGGTGGTGTTTGCGGGGGCCAAACAGGGATAAGCGAAAAAGGAATTCGGTGATTTTTTATATCCGATAAATCAGTTGTTCGGAACTACACCGCTTTGTACTTACGGTCAAGTAGGTTTATACCCCCCTCTCAGGTCAGTCACGGAGTCTCTTTGATACCTTGCCACGTCCGTCTGTTGATATCCAAACTAAATCACTGACACCCCCTCAAAAGCTTGAACTATGTTCAAAGTGTCAGACGTGTGAACTGGGTCTTTTAATGCCCTTCCCGAATGCATGTAAAATCATAAATTAATGTACCTCTCTGTATGACAATGGCACTGCAGGCGCTGAAAAGGTCTTCTTCTGATCCGCCTCATAATGGGGGCAGTTGCATTTGGTGCACGAGCCAAATCTGCGGTTAGATCACGCCATGGCGTATGTTTTGAAACAATACAATATAATGACAAAGCTGTGAATAGGGTTGAAGGTTATCTAAGACGTGTTTGATTAAAATGACAGCACAGGTTGTAGAGGGTACTCGCAAACAGCTTTTGGGACTGTCCACGTTCCGGCAAGGCTCGGTTGAAAAATTAGCCTACAAGATAAATGTGCGATAACTTGCGTGGGATGGTTGACGAATAACTTGTTTTCGAAATGGCAGCACCCGCTTCTAGAAAAAGGAAAAAAAGCGTTCGCACCCAGAAACTTTGCCTATCGGGGCCGCTGGCAACTTGCCGTGTTGCGGCATTATTGGTATTGGATAGCTTTGCTGAATTATCTAAATGGCTGGTCGACCGCCCGCATTGTTGACGGCGGGCTGCGTGGGGGAGGCAGAGAGGGTCGGATGCCAAGCCAAGTTCCGCCCTGCATCTACTAGGGGGTCTTCAGCCATGAGTTCTTCAGCCATAAGCCATACAGAATCCTAATTTGATTGGTTGCATTTCGGACAGCTATCTTTCTATATATAACAGCCGAGCATGACTTCGTATTTTGGACAGTGACAAGGGAGAACTGCCGGGGAGGATCCCAATCAAGACCCTGGTAGAAAGAGGCGTAAGCCCATTTTCTTTCTTTTTATTTGATGCCCAACGGTCATGGCAGGCAGATTGTGCGACGACAGCACCTAAAAGACAGAATATAACTTTTATTATTGGGCTTTCTATTCTTCACTTCATGCGGAAGGTTGACTTTATAAATACGTTTGACAGGCAGACGTTGCAGTGAATAGCACCGCAAGTCTTGCAGTTGAGGAAATCCAAGGTGATCCTGAAGATCATCTCTGGCCTCTCGAGCGATTCTGCGGCTTGCATATCATACCGTGCATAGAACATATCCCTGAAAGGCAGACCGAAAGGCAGTTTTCGCTGAACTGGTGTAATCGCAGCAGATAGAGCAGACCTATGGGGTGCGTTGGCGGGTGCAGAAGCTCCAAGGCTTAGACTCACTCCCGACCACTGATGTTAATCTTCATATGGGGTTGCTAGCCTTGGGAAAGCCGAGGGCATTTGCCGACTGAGCCGTGTATCAGAAGGCGAAGGAGGGAGTGCAGCTGTGGGTAACATCTCCAATGGGTGACTGAGATCAACTATAAAGGCTCGAGTGTCGCCTTGTAAGTCCAGCAGCAATCATCCAATGCACAGCACAAGCTTGTTGCGCAGGCCCGTCCTTCTTACATCTGATACTGTATATCCTCCTCTAATCTAGCAATTTCAGACGTCATGGACCAACTAGCCAACCAAGGTATTGACGAAGACAGTGTCTACACCGGGGCGTGGATCAATTGGAGCCGTGGTCGAATCGGTGGCGCTACCATCACTCTCACCCGTCAAGAGGGCCAGATCCTCACAGCATCCTTAGCTTTGTTTGTGACTATAGCAGGAACAAGTTTCTTCAGGCTCATATGTTTCGCCTTGCATTGGGTTTCGTCCTCAGAAGCCCCGCAAGACGGCATATATCACCAGACGCAGGCAGTTCTACGGAACGCGACCACCAGCGCAACCGGGCTTCGGAATTTCCTTCTGCTGGCTTGGGCCTGGAGAACCCACCGGCGTCAAGTGCTTAGCCGCCTGGTTCCTATGATCGCAATCGCAGCTTTGATTGCTTCGGCTTTCAGCATCGCCAGCATCTTCGTGTCTCGGGTGTCGACCTCGACCGGTGACGACGTTCTCCTGAAGGGGTCCAACTGCAGACCATATTTCCTCCCGCCACTTTGGCTTAACCTCACGTCTTTATCGTCATCCTACTGGAGCCAGCAAGGGGCCGCATCTCTGAACTACGCCCGATACTGTTACAATGGCAATGTGCTTAAGCAGAATTGCAACACATACATCAAGGATAGGTTACAGTACTCCAAACGACTCAATGTTTCCTGCCCCTTCTCGAATGGGATATGCCTTCATAACACTTCAGTTCTCCAGCTGGATACGGGATACTTGGACAGCCACAATGACTTCGGGATAAATGCGGCGCCTGGCGATCGCTTTGCGTATCGAAGCGTCGCGACATGCGCACCCCTCAAGAGAGACGGCTACGTGCGCACACAGCCAATGCCGGGCAATGAAGAGAACGTCGAGTCTTTTTATTTCTTCGGGAATATGGGACGCAATGATACGGATTCACCGGCATTCTCCTGGAAAGCTTGGCAGGAGCCGGTCCTGGGGCAAGATCTGTCCTTCAATTTCTCGGACTATACAGTATGGTAAGTGAAACATCTCACTTAGCCCTCTTCTAAGAAGCTCTTGCTGATGTGATGCAACATCTCGAGCAGGGCTATGGCCTACCGTGGAGGAATCCCTGACAACGAACAGACAGACTGGCTGCCCATCCCAGAGCTACGTCCCGACGACGCCGACGTTGCCTTCATAGCGGTCATAGGCCACAGCGTAACCTTCATTGAGCAAGTCAACGACCCAATCTTCTCTGCGCACCGCCCGGCTGGGATGAAAAACGTGAATCCACAGTGGCCAGATAGCCGAGACATGACCTACTTTTCGGACCACACCGACGGTATCATGGCGTGTACGATGCAGCACCAAATCTGCGATCCCAACAAGCCCCCAAAAACGGGATGCACGCCCCTGACAGCTGCTGCCAGCTTGCGGTCTACCTTGAACCAGACACTCTCGTCTGAACTCCAGCGGACGTATGCCAAGTCTATCCTGTCTCTTATCATCGATGCTCATGTAGAGATCGTCGACTTCATCCAGATGCTCGGAATAACGGCACTCGACGCCCGCAACGCGTTTTATGGACCTCTCTCAAACCCTGTACCAGACAGCCAGTGGGAGAAGGAGGTGGAGCTGTGGTGGCAGGGGACTCTAGCCGCGCTGCAGCTCTTAGTCACAGAACAGGTGACGGGTCCATCGATGGTGGAGGCACAGCAGTTGTTTTCGAAGCCGCAAACAAAGGAAGAAAAGCTTCGGTGCGAAAATCAGGTGTGTCCGCTCCCAAAATTTCGTTTCCTTTTTTTTTTTAAAAAAAAAAAGTCAAACATGGATGGAAGAAGCAGAACCAAGGCAAGACTTATTTCAATCGACTTCAACACTCGCTAACCACCCGTCGCCACCCATCCAGAAAATCCGCAGCACGGCCTACACCTCCTTCAGCACCCTCGGCCTCGCCATCATCTTCTCGCTCGGCGGCACCTTCATCATCCTCTCATACACACTCGAGCCATGCGTCGCCTACATCCAGCGCAAGCGCAACCTCGATGTCTACCACCGCCTCGAATGGGCGACAAACGGCACGCTCCAACTGCAGCGCTTGGCCCACGAGGAGCTCGGCCTGGGCACTTGGACCGGCGCCGCCACGGAAGTCCCGGTCGTCGTTGCGTCCGCGACGAGCGGCACCAAGCTTGCGGTAGTAGACGTCTCGGACGTCGACCATCCGGTTCTGGTGGCGCCGCCGGAGACGCTGGAGGTGGTAATGGCGAGTGGGAAGGTGGCTGGCGCTGAGTCGGCGTCGTCGGACTGAGAAATTACCACAGGCGTCATCCGCCCTTTGCTAGTTGTGCAACACGTGCAGAGTTTGGATGGTGATGCGTATTACGGTAGGATGTCGGGAAATTTATTCCTCTCAATAAGGCAACAAATCACAGGATCGAGTTTTAGCGCTATTATTCGCGATAAACAATTCTTGGCTGTGCCACATCATCTTCATGGGATGTTAGTGATGGAGAAGTTGAGTGGGTGGCTAAAAGTGATGCCTCAATTGAAAGACTGACTGCTGCCTACCCCACTGCATCCTCAGTTTTTTCGAGTAGAAAATATCGGAGTGCTTGAACTTTTAAAGTCTGCAGTCACTGACTCATTGGCTTCTTTACCTACATAATATGGGCCCAAGCGCCTTAAATATGTCACCCAGCGCTTCCGTGAAACAGCCCCACCTTGAGCCTTCTTGCTTCGCCGCGATGCTGCCTGGAAACACATCACATATTTCACCGCCATCTCCAGGCAATTGATAAGCCAGGTCTACGCCGTCTACATCTGCATCTCTCGCCTGTCTCTCTACGGCCTCGCTTTTCATCGTCTCAGTGCTTCCGCTTGTCCAAATCTTGATGCCCTGTCTCTCCGCTGGAAAATTGCAATGAGAAGTTCTGCAACTCGACTGTCTCATTGTTAACTCTGCGTGCTCCCCTGGTGTTTTATTTTGAGCGTCTGCGCGGATTATGGCATTGCTGGCCTCTGTTACATCCACCGGCGCAAGATTCTGGAGAAGCAAGCATGTTCTGTTGACTTCGCCATCCAGAACCCTTTCAATCTTCTGCCGGGGTAAGCGCCATCCATCCACCATTACACTTGTCAACTAGATTGCCATAGGAAAACCAATCAGTCGTGAGGACGTTTTCAAATACACGGGTGGTCGCTTTTTGGTCAGAGAAAAGGAAGCATGCGACCAAAGGTACCTGAAGTTCGACTTGGACCAGCTTTGCGCTGTAGCCGCTTCGACGGGCAGCAAATCGCCCGTCCGCACAATTGACAAGATAGAGGGCGGATTTTGCAAGGTATTGCTCATGACCAAAGAAGACGGGTCCGAACTTGTTGCTAAGCTCCCGTTTTCTTTCGCTGGACCCCCCAAGTACATGACAGCATCCGAGGCTGCAGTGATGCAATATGGTACGTCTACCTTTGTTCAAGACTGAACGCTTGTAGCTTTTATTCTGATGTCAATAGTGCATGACCACACCAAAGTCCCGGTCCCAAAACTCCTGGCATGGAACGCCGATGCTTCGAACCCAATTGGCGCCGAATACGTCATAATGGAGAAAGCCGCTGGCTGCCGACTGGTCGAGAAATGGGACGAGATGGAGATTGACATCAAAGGCAAATTCATCAAAAACCTGTGCAAGCTTGAGGCTGAACTGGTAGGTGGTGCTTTTCCTGCGTATGGAAGTCTCTACCTCCAGGAGTCCCTGGACTGTGGCGAGAAGTACGAACCTCTAGCGCCTGAGATAGACCCTGATGGCCGTTTTTGCATCGGACCATCCTGTGAGCGTTCGTGGTTTCACGAGGAAGACACGGAAGCTATACAGGCCCGCTTCGATCGAGGACCCTGTGAGTAGCACTACGCTGCTTGCTTTTCTGGGCTAACGAGAATTTATTACCAGGGCTCACTCTGCCTGCCTTCGGCAATGCGCTTGCGGATCGAGAGATTGCACGTATCGAACTAAACCCCAAACCAGCTGTGCCTTACGGGCCACCCCGCGGCTCTATTGAAGAGCAACTCGCTGTACTGGAAATGGCCAAGACCATCTTTTCCAGGCATGACTCACATCCTCATAGCGGAAACCTAGCTTTCCGGACGCTCTGGCACACCGACCTGCACCTGGGAAACATTTATGTTTCCGATGAAGATACAACCCAGATCACGTCACTTATTGATTGGCAATATATCGTTGTTGCGCCCTTGTTTTGCCAGGCTCGCATTCCCGCATTTATAGGCATCGAGGATGACTACGAGTACGGCTCAGAAATACCAAAAAAGATCCTCCCAGAGAACTTCCATGAGATGGACGAAGACGATCAGGAAGTCGCCAAATCCAAGGCCGAAGCGACTATCCTAGCCAAGGGGTACGAGCTGTACTCTGGTCATGATATGGAGAGAGCAATACGTCTCCCCTGGTTTTTCCCCGAACTTTTCCGTCGCTGCGGGAGAACTTGGGAGCGGGGGGCGGTGCCTCTTCGTCCTTGCCTGATCCGAACAGCGCAATATTGGACGCAAATGGGAGGGGCCGGCGACCGCCCATTGAACTTCAGCGAGGATTACATTGAAAAGGCCAAGAAGGAAGCTGAAAAGTATCAGGAATACTTAGATGTCCAGAGTGGTATCGAGAAACTCCTGCCTATGGATTCTGAAGGCTGGGTCCACCCTGATGCTGATTTCGAGGGGATACAGAAGCTGAACAAGGAGCTTCGAGAAAAGCTCATAGATCACTGTGTCAAAGAGGGAGCCTCGCCTGAAGAGATCAAAGAGGTTGAGGCGGCGTGGCCTTGGTGACAAAGGCTTCAGCTTTTCGTTTCTTTACGCAAGCTCAATAGCTCACGGAGGGCTATGAATTTATGACAACGCTACCCACACGTTTCGAGCGAGGACTAAACTCGACCATGTACTTATAGTTAGACTCTCCCCTTAGTTGCAAGACCAAGATATGTAACATTAGATCACGGACGCTATCACTATACTATTATTTATGATTCTGCAGCACAAATGAGTCCCTTTGTCCTTGTGCCAGTCTGGGACAGTGCAATGCCATTTTTTAAGTGGAGCTCCTTGGGATCCATACAGCTATATGGTTCGGAGTTGCAACTGGGTGTTCCGTGAAGGTTGACTCTGTGAGGCTACGTAGGAAGTTCTCTGCTGTAAAGTTCGGGTGCTTCAGCCTTCGCTGCCTAAGCGTAGTGATTCTGACGATTACGTCATAGGGCAATTGATCGACAAGGATGAACTTGTCAGACTAGCTAGTTGTGGCGGAGGATGGGAATGGGAGCTTACTATAGAGAGAATAAAGCTGTGAGTGGGGGCAGATCGGTATAGTGTGGTGTTGCGGGTGCTGT
Organism: Lasiodiplodia citricola; assembly: GCA_023089105.1. Classification (NCBI taxonomy): domain Eukaryota; kingdom Fungi; phylum Ascomycota; class Dothideomycetes; order Botryosphaeriales; family Botryosphaeriaceae; genus Lasiodiplodia; species Lasiodiplodia citricola. Next base: position 6,639 of record JAJNLL010000086.1, on the reverse strand, counting down.
GAGGGGCTGCGGGGGTTAGCGTTATCAAGCACAAGCCACTTGCCTTGTTCTAACGCTTGAACAAGACCGTCTACCCATGGAAACTTAGCTTGGTAATGCTCTTGCGAGAACCTCGGCTTCGGTGGTAAATTTCCCGACGTCTGGACGGTACCTACAGCGGAGACTTCCCCAAGCGAGGGGAGAACGGGTGCTAGCCTAAACCGGAGGATGTTGAAGTTTAATCGTTTTCGGCCCGTAAAGAATGCACCCAACGGGCTGCTCGGTTCTGAAAATACTTGATGAAGCCGTGAACAGACAGTGGGAGATGCAAGCTACCATGGGAAACCGCTTGCGCTGTGTGATAGAAGCACTATCGCGTAGATATAAGAGGTACATGAACGTGAAGTGCTCAACAATCCAACTGGCATAACTCACCAGACCAGCTACCATGAAATTTCTCACCACTGCAGCATTGCTGGCCACGGCCGGTGCCGGTTCTCTGGCTTCGAAAATCTGGGTCCGCACCGTCTACGAATTCCCCGGCAGCTGGATCGAAAACATCGCCGTGCGCGACAACGGCAACCTCCTCCTCACCTTCCTGCTCCCCGAACCCGACCTAGTTGAACTGTGCAACCCAGCATCGCACTCACCGCAGCCCCGCCTAATCCACCGCTTCGACCCCTTCCCGGGCCTGACCGGCATAACCGAAACCTCCCCCGACGTCTTCGCCGTCATCGCCGGCAACGCGCCCGACATCGACAACCCGAGATACTCGCTCTGGGAAGCCGACCTGACTTACGACGATGAGCCCAAAATCACCCCTCTCATCAAGCATTTCCGCGAGGGCTGCCTCCTCAACGGCATGACGACGCTCTCGCCCTCATCCCGGCACTCCGACTGCAACGACGCCGTCGTCCTCATCTCCGACAGCGCCGGCGGCGCCGTGCTCCGCGTCGACCTCAAGTCGAAGAAAGTCTCGACCTTCCTGTACGACCCGCACATCACCCAGGCGCCGCCGCCGGCCAACGCTTCTGCCGTGCCGTTCGGCGTCAATGGCTTGCGGTACCGGCCGCAGGACGGCTACCTGTACTTCACCAGCACCGATCGCCGGCTGCTGGCCCGCGTGCGGGCGGATCCGGACGACAAGACGGCTAGCGGGCCTATCGATGTGCTGAATGCGGGGGGCGTGGCGGCGGATGACTTTGCGGTGCGGGAGGAGGGTGATTGCGGGATCGTGGCGTACGAGACGAGCGGGGTGGATGAGTTGGTGGTGAGGGTGGTGGTGAGGGGTGGGGAGACGGAGGTGCTGTTGGAAGGGGAGTTGCCGACGTCTGCGCAGTTTGGGCGAACGGAGCGGGACAAGGATACGCTGTACGTGGTGACGAGGGACGCGAAGGTGTTTGCCATTGGGGGGTTTTGAGCGGGCAGTGATGCACGTGTGAAAACATAAGGAACTTAATATTCCCCACCGTTTAGTATTAATTATACATGAGTGTAAACACTTCCTACAAGTACTTGCACGCCTGCGGCTCATCAACCTTGTCCGTACGGATTTCGAAAGGAATGCAGTTTTCTTTGCCGACCTCGTGACCATACGCCTTGTCAGCATAGACAGTATATTCACCATAAGTCTGCGTCGGGCAAGCCAGCCAGTTGCCACCGTCGTAGTACAGCTGCGAGATGTCCGGGCCAGCTACACGGGTGAACTTATCGGTCACGTGGTCAAACGTGATAGAGTTGTACAGAGGCCCAAGGTAGGAGAAGATACCTCCAGCGGCGCCGGAGATGTCGATGTAGGCTTTGATGCATAAGTCAGAATCGAGGCTCCAAGAAAATGAGTTATGTTGAGATGACGTACTCTGCTGCGTATTCTGCGTTCCATCCCCGTACGTGTTCAGTGCACCCGCACCGTTGGGGCCGTCGAGCACCGGCTCGACATCGCCGCAAGTGGAGTTGGTCTCCTTGCCGATGTAGAAGAAGCCGCCGGACGCCTTGACGTAGCTGTAGTGGATCGGCTGCTCGTACGCCAGGACGATCATCTTGAACGGGCCCATGTCGGGGAAGCGGGGATCGACCGGGACGGCGGAGCCGAGTCCGGCGGAGACAAGGGCGGAGGCGATGACGGCTGCGACCTTCATTTTGGCGTTGAGGACGTCGATGGAGCAGACTTTGTGGAGATGATGTGGGTGTATGGTTCTGATGTGAGATGTAGAAGGTACACGAGGTAAACAGACTATTATTATATGCGCAAAGTCAACCAGGGTGGACGCAGTTAACATTCGCCCCCGGAGATGGACGGAGAACAGCCTCGCTCGTATTTTGGCTTGGCTTGCGTAGATCACGAAACACCCCGCACACAAACAACGACTACATTCATCGAAACAGTATTGATTCGTATGCACAGACCGCAGTTTGTAGTCACACAGGCATGCGAGGGACACTAGGCTTCATTGAACTTGCTCGTCGAGGTTCAAACTCGCTGGCCGCTGTGCAGGTCTGCAATCTATTTTTGGATGTTCAGCTACGGTTATTCTATAGAGGAAATAAGCCCACCGATGCAACAGTGCAGAGTGAACAAAATACCAGAATAAGACACTCCTTGAGTTGATGACGTAGGTTGTGTCACTAGAGACAGATCCATGCCAAGGAAGTAATTATAGCAAGACTCTAGCTGTAACAAGCTAGGCGCAGCATGTCGTCACAAACCTCAAGTGGTCACAAGTAGTAGACTGTTTAAGTAGCTAGCCGTGGTCGGCGCGCGCCTCTATTGTTTTGTACATTCGCCCAAACAAGGTCGGTAGGTAGGCAAACGTGGAATATTTTTTTCTTTTTTTGATTGGGCATCAGCTTGGCACTGACCATGTGGATCTACTTACTCTTGCTAGAAACTCAAACCCTATCTTTCATATTCTCGAACTTGCTATTTATGAGAAAGAATAGTAAGGTCAATAATAGAGTAGGAGAAAGTATTTCAGTGGATCGTCCGGCACATAAGAGCCTAGGTATCTTAAGAAAATAGTACAGCCTTGTAGTAACTTCTACATGTGATGATGAAACCAGTGTGAACCGATTAAGTTGTAGAAAGTTTCCAGCATAAGACTAGTGGGTGGCGTGGCATGATAAGAGGGGCGATCTGCTCCACTAGAGCGAGGGACACTGTCAGAATACTGCTGGTCGCCGGTATAAGCATTAAACAGATTGTTGATACTTAAAAGGCTAACTCCGCAGTCCCAGTGCCGCGCAAAACCAAAGAGATCGTGGTGGATATACTTTCTCATATTTCGTCCTCGATCTACGCAAGCACCATATATCTTACTCTTCACGAGTTTTCTACCTCCAAATCCCCATCGTTAACATCATCCTGTTATACAGCGCACTCAAAGGTCACGAAGCCGTGCAATCTGGGATATGTGCGCTGCATCTCCATAAACCCGGTATGTGATACATCTTTGAACTTCACAAAGTTCCTTGGCAAGGAAAGGGCTGACGAAGGCGCCGCCACACTAGGTGGCGAGTATAAGGACCGACAACGCTAAGAGAGTACAGAACAAGGAGCCAACCAACCAAACCATTTTCAATCTCTACAACTCGCTCCAAAACCTACCCCTCACGTTCCACGTCTTCCACTTCAACCCCCACATCCCCATACCAATAGACCTCCACGCCGCGCACATCTTCAGCCCCTCCAACCCCTTCGCCCGCTGGCCCAACAACTACCACCCTCCCACCCTTCCTCCCCAGACTCATCACCACGCAAACTACCAACGGCAACAGCCACACATTGCTGCACCGGTCCCTGTCCCTACACGATGACGCCGCCGCGAAGCTCGCCTCCACGGCACCGCGCCCCATCGACATCTTCACCGCAGCCCAGGCGCTGCGGGCCGCCGTCACCGCGCAGGACACGCCGAGGGGGGCCTCACGCCGCTGTGCTGCGCGGGGCGCAGAGCGGCGACCTCGCCGCCGTCAAGCTGCTGCTCCTCCACTGCGACACTAAGGACTTCGACGCGCACGAAGTCGCCACGCCCACGTTGTCAGGGGGGCTGCTTGGTGAGGGCGCAGACGGTGACGGCGAGGGATGGCGAGAGACGGCGCGGCGCTGCACGTAGCCGTGGGCAGCGGGGGAGTGGGATGCGTGGAGTAGATGGCGAGCGCGATGTGACGTGTTCGGGGATGTGTGCGGTGCCGCTGCGCAGGGCAGCGGATCCCGGCGGTGATGAGATCGTCAAGGCACTGCTGGATGAATGATTCTTCATTCTGTTTTCTGGCGTTTCGAATCTCCTCCCGCACAGGAGCTGTCGTCGTTTTCGGCCTCGTTCTTGCGTTTGGGATGGCAACTATCGTCACCGCTGATCTGGGAGCTCCGTTGCTCGAGCCATTCGATGACAGCCTTGCTGGGTTCACGCTGTTCGACCTCGCCACGTGTTGGGTCGCGAGCCACTTCCAGTGGTGTTTTGTCGTAGAGGTCGAGGGCCTGCAAATTTGCACCGCTCTCCACCAGAAGCTTGACCGCTTCCAACTTGTTGTACTTGCAAGCAAGATGTAGCGGTGTTCGGTAATACAAATCTTTGGGCTCCAGATCTGCTTTGCATGATATTAGTGCTTTCATGATTTCGATCTGGTTCCGTTCAGCGGCTACATGTAGGCATGTCTCCTCGCCGTACCCAACCTTTTCGTTGATGTAGTCTAGTGAGGGCTTGTAGTCTCCAAGTTTGCCCTCATATAGGGGACTTGTGTTAATATTAAGAAGGACTTGAACGCCCATCATGTTGTAGCTTTTCACAGCTCTGAAAAGAGCTGTACACAGCTTCCTGTCAGACCGGAATTCATCCAACGGAAAATAGCTCTCGCGATCGACTCCATGAGCAATCATGAAGCTCAAAACTTTATGGAAGCGGCAGTGTTCAATGCTCTCTTGGAGCATAGTGTACCTTTTGAGGGTATCTTGAGCAGTGAACAGTTTTTGGAGTGCTTCAGGGTCGACATTGCCGGACTCTTCTCCGGAGAAGAGATGAAGGAAAGACAGAAGAAAATCTTCATCATCAGAGAAATTATGTCTACCCTTTACGCGGGCAATCACATCGACACGTGCCCCTTTTCGGACCAACCTTCGAGCTAGATCCAAATCGCCGTCACAGAACGCTGCTTTGAGGCAATAATCTAGCGACGAGCCGGGATTGTCCAGAGCTAGGCAAGACTCGACAAGCTGTTTTTTAGTTGAAACTACAGCATCCCAATCGTAGCTCATGTAGTTGTCGTAGTTGTAGAGGTTGTTGACAAACATTTCCAACGCCCCTTTGACGTACTTCTTATGGCGTTCTTGGGAGGAGCAGTCTCTACTATGCTGCAAGAGCGTAGTGATAGTCTCCCCATGGACATTGTCGCACGCAGCCTTGAGGGCAGTTCCACACACACCCCCATCTTTGTGAATGTCTACACCTTTCTTGATGAGGGCTTTGACAACGTCATGCATGCCTCTTTCTGCGGCCAGGTAGAGGTGAGAGGTCAAGGAAAATTCTTCATCGCTTATATTGTATGCCATGCCACGTCCGTCCGTGTCGTAGGGGTCAAGTATGAGGCAACGGAGCACGTCCTCAGATATGTCTTCTTCCTTAAGCTCCTTAAGCTTGACGTCGTTGATCATTTCCAAAGCCATTTCCCCAAACCTCAGGTATATGCTGAGGAGAATAGGACATGAAGCTTCTAATTTTGCGCTTTCACGCAGTTGCACTGGAAGGAACTTCTTGGAGCAGAAGGAGAAGAGCCATTTGATGAGACATGACTCCTGATTGAAAAATTTCAGGATCTGCATTGCGGTCTTTGAGTCTTGGTTGCAAAGTCGCGCATGAGCAGGCCATGTATTGATTGCGTAATCCATCAGTGGAAACCTTGATTGGTCCTGTTCCCAGTCTGCCTTTCCTAGATCCCGGTTGGAGGTGTCCATATCGTCTGGGGTATTCACCCAAATGCTCGTGATGGATGGTAAGACGCTTTCCAGATATCCGAGGCACATTTTGACGATAGAAGAATGCGCACAAATTTCATCGAAGTACTTGAGAAGATCTGGACTTATGCGCCCCGAAACCAGATATTCCTTGACAGTAAAATGCGCGAGCTGAAGCCGTTTGCGTTCCGGGTTGTGCGAATCTAACACCACTAGACTTGAGCATGCTTCCACTATTTCTAGCGGCTCAGGCATTCGATTTTCAGGATCAAAGGACGGTGTCTCAGTCTCAGTCTCGGTCTCGGCCTCGGGCAAATCAACAGCGAGTAAGTCGATAGCCTCAAAAAGTTCCAAAGGTCGGTCCGCAAATGCCAGAAATTGAAGAAGTCTTATCGCGTCCCATTGCTGTGTACCCTGCAGGTCCTGGATGATCCGCTCGTATGTCTCGTCCAGTGTTTTTGGCAATGATGACAACTGTTTGCGCAGGCTTTTGAGATTGAGGCAATTCTGTATGGCCTGTATCTGGCAGGAAACCCAGCGAAACCTGAAGAATGTCAGCGCAACTATACTATATCATAGAGTGATCGCGAGGCAAACATGATTATTTTTTTTTTTGCTACTTCGCCTTGGAAACACGGGAGGTGAACGAAGGGGGGGGGGGGGGGGGGGGGGTTATGAAATTCCATTTGCCTTAAGTGGTAGCGTGTTTGCCTTTT
>JAJNLL010000085.1:0-147300 GCA_023089105.1 Lasiodiplodia citricola | reverse complement strand
CCCCCCCCCCCCCCCCCCCCCCCCCCCCCCCCCCCCAAAAGATCCAGTCAACGCACTTTCCGCTTCCCCGAAGAAGCAGGGTAAGTAAAGCTTGGCAACAAACTAAGAAACCACCGCTTGTCTGAGTAGATATTGTCACCGATATTTGCGTGGATCTGCGATCGCTCGTTGGTATATCTAAACGTCAGTCCTTGATGAGCCGCCAAGGTAAAATTTATTGTAGTTAAGTGCCAGCGTTTAGATCGGACTATGTTGGCTTGTAAACTTCCCCACCATGCCAATCCACCCATGAATGAGTCCGAATTGGATTGGTTGGCGGCCAAATGAGTTTCGGCCCCCAATGCTAATTTTGCCCATGCCAAGCTTTTGAGGCCGCACCGTAAGCAACTACCCTGTGATTAACAAAGAAACCGCTTCGTTTGTGATGAAAATCGCCTGATGTTTCATCTGAAGCAGCCCCCAGTCGAGGCATTTATTCTGATGACGCCCCGACACCTATCCGTTCCGCACCAAGCCCTCAGCCATGGACAAGGAAGAAGAAGCGACGTTGTCGGTGGAACGGGGCGTTGCCGATAGGTTTTCCAAATGGAACGAAGAGAACAAGGACAAAGATGCGTTCACGATAATCTTTTCGGCTTATTGGAAAGCCGTTTCGGATCTGGCTCAAGACGTCCCCACGGGACCGGGCATCCCAGCGTGGTCCAAACTTTTCGTTGATGACCAGAGACAGAAACTGAAAGAGCGCAAGGCCGTGGGTTGACCTGAATCCCTCCTTCGCTTTCGCGCCACGTGTGCATCGGCTAATTCAGAATTTGCAGAAACGCCTTGGTGTCTTCCAGCATCTTCCATTCAAATCGGGAGGTGCTCGGTCGATTCGGCTCTTGAAGGTTGATTCGTGGGGGCCGCATGATCTCATCCAATGCTCACTTCAAGAATTCAGAGCCGACAATGCGCCACCGTATGTCGCCCTGTCCTATGTTTGGGCAGATCAGGGTCCGTGGATGGCGAGCATGTTTAAGATCGGATGTCCCTTGGACCCTGACGCCAAGCGAGCTATCGTCTGCAATGGGAAGTACCTCGAAGTATCTGCGAATCTTCACGCGGCACTTCTCGGCCTGGGCGAGGCACTTCACGGTCGTTACATGTGGACGGATGCGATCTGCATCAATCAAACGGATGCCAGCGAAAAGACCGAACAGGTTCGCAGGATGGACGAAATTTACAGTCGAGCTGAAACTGTCTTCATTTGGCTCGGAAGGAGACATCCAGTACGTGATGCGCAAATTGCCTGGACAGCATCTTGGCCCAAGTTCCCAACTTCTGCTGCGGACTATCCTATCGAATACATGGGCAAGAAATACAACACAATACCAGATTTCTTGGTCGACAGCCTCTGCAAGTTACACATGTGGAGGAAGTTCGGCTCTTCAGTTGACCTGCTACTTCACGGATGGTTTGAGCGGTAAGATCGCCATTGGTTAACACGATAGCGTTGGGCTGACTCAAGCCTTTATCCCAGAGCGTGGACTGTCCAAGAGTTTGTACTCGCAAAGAAGTTCGCTTTCTACTACGATGGCAAGGAGATACCAGCCAGCGACATGGAAAATGCCACGGCATGGCTTCAATCGCTGATTGAACAAACACAGATGTACCGAATGGACTTCGTTCCGCCATGGTTTCTGACGACAGGGTCGATATTCCAAGTTCGACGAAAGGTACAAGAAGGTCATTTGTTAGACCTCTCGGAAAGCGTATTAGTCGGTGCTCTGCGCCAGGCAGGCGATCCAAAGGACAATGTCTTCGCATTGCTGTCGCTGACAGACCCCTCCTCATTGGCAATCCCGAGCTCATCGGGACCAGGAAGGACACTCACGGCCAACTACGACAAAAAGGTAACGGCTCAGGAAGTATACATCAACCTAGCTCGGCACCTGCTCCACGGGAAAATGGGCCTTTCAGTCCTGTCGCTCGTCCGGCACACAGACGAAGCCCTGGTCCAGGATCAGCTCGACGGCGACATAGATGAGGAGACAAAATACGACCCAGCCCAACCATCCATGTTTGAGAAGATGATCCGGACCAAACAGGCCGAGAAGCGCTACACCAAAGAACAAAAGTGTGGCGCACGCAGGTGAAGCCGGACCTCGACGGCTTCGAGCCAAACGCATTCCCCTCGTGGGTCCCGAAGCTCCTCCTCGTCCGCGGAACACAGCCGTACTACCTGCGGGGCAGCAACAACTTCTCCGCTGCCACTTCGATGCCCGAGTCATTCAGCCTCTCGGACGACGGGCGCACGCTGAAGACTTCGGCCGCCGTAATCGACGCCGTCAGGTTCCGGCTGCCTGTCGACGGCAATTCGTCCGCCTCGGGCGGCTTCTGCTTCTGGCCGGTGATCCGGCCCTACTTTATCGACAAACTTGGCCCGGACTCGATCTACAAGCATACCGGAGAACGCATTTCGACTGCGTTCTGGCGCACCCTGGTGGATGACATGTGGAACAAGAAGCATCCGGCACCGGACAGGGTTGAGCAATACTTTGCCCAGTGGTTGGCCAAGCTGGAAGGACCGGCGAAAGCACAGGAATTGCTCGGTCTCTCGTACGAGCCGAAGGCGTCCTCGTTTGATTTTGGTGGAGCTCTGTTGTGTACGGCTACGGCGAGAGCTTTTTATGTGACAGAAGGAGGATATTACGGGCTCGGTCCGGTGACTGCCAGGCGTGGAGACAAGGTTTTGCTGTTGCCAGGGACGCAGGTTCCATACTTGTTTCGGGAGCACATGGTGAAGGAAAACTCGTGGATGCTGATTGGAGAGACTTACGTGCATGGGATCATGCATGGGGAAGCGTTTCAGAAAGGGCTTGCGTTCGACCCAATCGACATCGTCTAATTCCTATCAACATCTATTTGGTTGCAGGGATACCGACATGGCATTGGTCTTGTAGAGGCGGTGCATCAGCATCTTGATTAGTATGAGTGAGGCTTGCAAACGATGTGTACGGGTCGGGAGAGATGCTAAGGCCGAGAAGGAACGAAAAGCAGGGGTTCGGTGTACAAGAACATTGAAATGCTCCCAAGCAGACCATAATCCAGTGTCTCTGCGGAGAAACAGCTAACGTGGAGCGGAAAAGAGGGGATACAAAAAAGCCTCCACATTCGCTGAATCGTTACCAAATTACGTAGTACTTGTTATGTCCTATGTCTTTGTATTTTACCACATTTTTTTGTAGCTTGCTTACTTGAATGAGGCTTTTCCTCTGTGGTACTTTTTTAGACTGTGCATGCGTAGCAACAATTCTTGACATCTACTGGACAATTATCATGTTATTACCCCTCATTAACGAGCGGGGTATTGTGTCGTTGTAGCCTTCGGCTTTCTCTCGGCCAACCTACTCTGTCTCGGTAAACCCCTACTCTCTCACGGATAGCACCTACTTTCTCCCAGCTAACACCTTAGACTAGTACTATTACAACAAGCTACCCGAGGATCAGATAGCTTCCGTTGATCCGTCCATTATACGGCCTCGGTATATTTGCGGCTATGTGATATTGAGATGGGTTTAAAAGCCTTCGGAACACACTTATTCATGCCTCATTACATAAGCCAATGAACTGCCCCGCACGACTCCTCTCGCGCTACATTGCGGGGGGATACGGTCCTTCTTCAACCACCACCACGACCTCCTCATTCAAGCAACATTTTCTAAAACCCTTCTCCTCAATGGCGTCTCAGGAGCCTCAAGAGGGTGCTCGCGCCTCCGTCACCTACCCTGTCACATCAGCGGATCTGGCAAGCGCCATTTCACCGGACCCGAACGACCGCTTCCCAAGGGTCTTGGCTACTGCACGCCTTGTGGCCATCATGGAAACCGCCAGCGCCCGTGTGTTGGAGCCTTACCTCGGTACCGGCCAGCTCTCGGTCGGGGTGCGGATCGATGTCACGCACTCAGCACCGACGCCAGAGGGCGAAAGCGTCACCGCGGAGGCAACTTTCACCGGAAAGGAAGGGAAATTGTACGTGTTTCGAGTTGTCGCCCGAGATGCTGGCGGCGAGATTGGTACTGCGCGACATGAAAGGGCGATTGTGGATGTTGCAAGGCTGGAGGGTGGGGCTAGTAAGAGGATCTCTAAGGCCTAGCTACAGGGGAGGCAGACAAGGATATGCAAGAAACTTGCCACTAGATCATAGCTGGCCGTTGATTGCGGTTCTCTGAAACTTAACTCTCATGACAACCCCGTTTTATGAATACGCCCTCACCATCATACCAGAATTCTCAACAAATTCCATGTGTGTTTGATCCAAGCCTTCATCAAGAAGAGAATGCATGATTGTTAATGATATAAAGATGTGTCATTGACGTTCTTTTTCGTTTACTTTTCGCCGCGGTTGGCCAAGTAGGAAGGATCACCCTCCCCCTTTCCCCCACAAAAAAAAAAAACATGTGAATACTTTGGTCTCTCATACGAACCAAAGACGTCCTCATTTGATTTAGCGGAGCCTTTTTGTGTAGAGTGGAGAAAAGACTTGCGTTTAACTCGATTGACGTCATCTAATCCCTTTGTCGGATTTTCTGCCTCGAGAACTCTTAAAATCCGAATTTTCCTTAATCCTCCCTGGGCGTCGGTGTCTTTAAAGGTGGGGAAACCCAACCAAGTTCGGTTGCAAGGCTTATATTAGAAAATGTTGCAGCTTCTCTCTAGAGTAGGTGGAATCGTTACGCGCCAGCAGATCTCATGTTCCCAGCTGAAAGCTGACTTTGTGGCTGCTGATATCCACTCTGCGTATCGGCCGTATCGCGGCGGCTAGTATCCAGGTCAATGCTCTAGCTATTTCAGCCAATGGTAAAGCGCTACTCCAGGTGATCTACAGAGCCGATACTAACATCCTTGTCAACCGCGGTGAAGGCAGGGGCTCCTCCGGACAGCGATAGGGATGGTGGCCGATCGCCGGTGGAGTCCTTCGCTATCAAACTAAGCCGCATACGTCGTCTCTACCCTTTCGTAAACGAGCTGAAACTCTAGCCACCATGCAAGATGAGCAGTGATCTGCGTGAAGCCGGGTGTTCCGTACGGCAGGCACTGCAGCCTCATATCTCAGCGCGCAGCTGAAAGGACCGGTTGACGTGGCAGCCAAGCCGTCGTATGGATACTCTGAAGTACAGTGGGCTAGAGTATAGAATTTATACTTTCTGTATGCACGTAAACAAAGACGAGAACTCTAAACAGATGATTTCTTTTCTTATAGGTGCAAAAGCTCTCTAAAGACTAGATGTATATGCATTACAGAAGTCAAGGTAAGCGGCAAGATTTACTTTACCGGAAGTGGCTCCGTAAGGTCACTCAGCTCGGCCTTACCAAGCAAGAGGATCGGCACAGTAGTAGCGCTACCATGCAGGCACTACCCGATCTTTGGAATAGACGAGGTTTTCAGCTCGGGAGTCGAACGAAAAGCCGCTAATGAAATCCTACCTAACTTGCGGGCCGTGCCTCGAACCTAAAATCCACTACCATCGAAACCCCACCAGCTAGCCTCGTGGAGATGCAAATCGATGGTGGACGTGTCAGTGACGTGTCAGTTTCGTGTCATTCGTAGAGCTTAGCCACGCAATACCCGGCCTTTGACCCTTTGACCCCGCTGCATGGCCCACTCTCCCCCAGCTCTTATCGCGTACAGCAGGACATGTAGATAGCGAGCGCGTAAATGCCGGAACTGGGCTTCCGGGCTTCCGCATGCGGCCGATGCAAGGGATGTGCGTGCCGGTTCAACGCACTCTTCATACCCCACATCAATTCAACCAGTAGATGTCGCCATAGCCATCCGATCTCGCATCCTGGAGCGTAAAAAGATATATAAACGTCCTGCATTCGTGTCCAGGCCCGGTTCCGGTCAGCAGCTCAAGCATTCATCCGCCTCTTCCTCAACACTTTATCATTTTCTCGGGTAGATTCTAACAACGAAAATGTATGTGAAACAGCTCGTCATCAAACATCAAACAAATGCCGTCAGATCAAGCAAAGCTGCAGAGAGCTAATCCATCTCAAGGTCCTTCGACCGCACCTTCTCATCCCGCTCCCCCGCTACGCCCGTCCAGTACGGCTGGGAGGAGCTCCTCGACCAAAAGATCAATATCCTAAAAGAGGCTAGCCTTACCGGAAACAAGCACCTCCTCGCTGCCATCGAGGTGCAAGAACGCCTCAGCGAGGTCGACCACGTCGCCACCTTCCACCGCGAAGCCAAGGCCCTCGGCCCCATCGCGTACCGCTCGGCCAAGGACATCTTCGACGACCTCGAGCAGCACTGCGTGGACGCCGACGCGGGCGTCAAGGGCGACACGGACGAAGTCAAGAGCGACATGGAGTCGCAAGCTAACAGCGACGCCGACCCGGACGACTGGGAACAGCTGCTCGACGAGAAGATCGACACGATGAAGGCCCGCAGCGCGGACCGCTGGGAAGACCTGCGGTCGTTCGGCAAGCGCCGCATCCGCGAGCTGCCCCAGAACCTGCGGCCCCCTGCCGCGCGCGCGTACGGCGGCAGCCTGAGCGCCATCGCGCAGTTCGTCGACAACTCCATCAGGTGGCTGATGGGCGCCATCGACACCATCTCCGAATGGTTCCAGCAGGCGTGGGCGAAGATCAAGGAGTGGGCGTCGGCGGCCCAGAACTGGTTCGAGAAGGCGCTAGACACCATTAAGGGCTGGTTCGGCGCCTACGTCGACCGCTTTGGTGAGCCTTGCTCGCCCAGACCGAGCAGTACGACTACTGTTCCTCTGCGCAGCGCGAAGGGGCTGCCGGATCTTGAGAGTATTACGGCGAGGTTGGAGAAGGTCGGGTTGGATCGGTTTCTTCTGGTGAGGAAGGGTGATGAGTGGGTGGTACAGCTGTCTTTATAGAGGCCATACGGGCAACAGACGTACCGGATGTAAGAAAGTTGTAGCAGTGTAGTTACGCAGCTGTAGATATACATCCTCACCATGGCCAATTAGTTTCTATTTTAGCGATTATTTGACGTTTTCCTCGCATTTCCGTCTTGAGGTTTTGATTTTCGGTCACTGAATCGAGGGTGCACTAGTATTCGGACCGTGAGTGAGTCCTTCTCTTATAGGTTCGCTCATGCGATTGCCGCAATACTAACAGGTAGCCCTCCAAGAATGCTCAACCATGCGGCCAGCCAATTGCAGGTTGAGACGAAAATTAGACCACCTCCCTAAGCGGCCGGGGAATATTTGAAGCTAATCGCCATGAACATGATCGCCCCCCAACACAACGCCATAATTAAGCCTTTGGCTGTATAAGATGTCGAGATGACTGAAGGCAGCCACGATGGTCAATGGTTCGGAAAGCCTGCCCGGTATCAACATGATGCTGCCGTTGATACGTTCCGTGCTCTTGCCAGAAACTCGTCTTTGTACCAGCATTACTCAAGGTCGCTGTCGTCGCTGAAGGCTTCCCACGGCAACATAGTCTAGGTTGGGATCTTTCAGTGCAAGCACTCCACATTCATCTTGAAGCGTGTGTAAGAGCTTCCAATATGAACAACCCACATCAGATTATTTAGCCATGTAGCTCGTTGGTCCAAAACCAGAATGGTTGAGGGCTTCGTGAGAGCGCTGAAAATCCCAAAATGCCGCATCTTGGGGCTATTGATCCTAATACATCCTGTCTGGATCGTGTTAAAATTGGAGACGGGCGCACGCATCCAGGTAGACCTTCATCTGTATCCGCATGTTAGCATTCACACAGGACATTGAAATCAAAAGGCGGGCCTACTGGTATGTCTGTGTGTCGGCGGGGCTGTCCATGTTGATAACAAAGACGTTCATCGTAACGCCTCTACGATGGGTTGTGAACTGGGCAGTTAACGAATCTTTGATGTTAACGCACGCAATGCCGACCACCATCGTGGGCAAAGGTCCATTGGGGAAGTCAGGACTTGTAAGGTGCAATGATGTGATGCGACGGTTGGAATTGTCTGCCAAGTGGATCGCGGAAGAGTTCCAGGTCTCGCCCCGGCAAGATCATGATGGCTGATCATTTTCGAGGTCTCTTGTGCGAAAGGCGGCTCCGATATTTCCACATTACCCCCATTTTTCACTATCATCATCTCCCTCTTTTTTTTTTAAAAAAAAAAAAAAGAAAGGGACCTAGCTTGGACAGGTAGGTGGCCCTTCTCAAACGAGGGGTAAAAGTGGATGGAGATGGAAAGCCAAATCCGAACTGCAAGCCGCCTTATCGTCGAATGCGGGTTCAATTGATCTTCAGCAGCACTGAGGAGATCGCCAATTACTTGAACGCTTTTCCTGAGTATTTGAATGAGTTTTCGAGCAAGGGTTCAGGACTTGTGCATTTCTCAACTGTCAAAATTTGCGCAACAGACATCTGAATAAACTCAATGATAGTCGTCTTTCGATCCACCATAGAACAGAACAAATGAATCTACATTGACCTCGTCGAACCTTTGTAGCGGCGGCATAGATTCTGTTCTTTTCAGGATGTAGTCGTATATGTCAGATGAGTAGCCCACACGAGTGTGTAAGGAATAGCCCATACGATGCATAACCACAGAACGAGCATAGACATCCTTCTCCGACCAATCTCGAGACGGAGTGTCGAAAACCTCTTCATGCTCTACCTCCTGCTGACACTCCCGAAAATCAAGATCATTTAAGACTTGGAAAGGAATAAGCCTCATCCCTTCATAACAGTGCGACCATGTACCTTCGCCTAGCAGTCGGCAATCCCTCAGAGTGATAGACTTCACTGAAGACGCAAGAAGCGAAAGCGTATGGAGAATTGACGCTTCCGAGAATTGAAATCTTGTCAGGCACAAGTCGGTAATTTTTGATAACATGGCGTGATTGTTGATGTCGGTAAGCAGGTCAAAGCCTTGCCATCTCGGAAGCGCAAAGTGACTTTGAAAGAAGTTGAGCTCGAGATGAGTAAGACGACTTGCTTTGGTTAGAAGCCTTGCCAGCGCTTGCATAAATGCTCGCATTTCATCATTTTCGTGGAATTTTACGTGAATGTCTGTAAGATAGGCGAAGGCGTCATCCATTAGGGCCACGTTGTTCTTCAAGACGGCTTGCGACAGAGGGGTGAACATTCCCTCGCTGTCCACTTCGGGTTCCAGTGGTATCCATGGGTCCTCAAGATCTTGCAGACCCCACCAGGGATCCCCGGTCAGTCCCAGTCGAAGTGAGACTAGGCTATTGCTAGAAGCGCTGCGTTTTCCCAGAGCTCGTAGGATAAAGGCAAGAGGTGCTGCTTCCTCCGCGATCGCTTGCTCTTCGTCTACTCCATAGAAGTCGTCATATTTGACATCAATCGTGTGAAGGCGCCAGGAAATCTCCTCATCAGAATGAGACAGGCTAAGATCCACCTCGAGTTTCTGTAGATTCCGAAACTTCTGGAGTGCTTCCTCGAAGCCGGAATAGGCCTGTTGGGATCGTCGCAGCTTTTCAGTTGTACTCCGCAGCCGCGAGATAATTGTGCGTCGACGCTGAGGGGCTGCCGGAACACACCCGAAGATGCTTGAGCCCGGTGCGTGTAAGCAATGGTAGAGGAGAGGCTCATTCCGCTGGGCCTCGTACTCCTGAAAGAGCCGTTCTCGGAAACGAAGGAATCTCAGCTTTTCTTGGTCCTCTTTGCTGTAAGGCCCCTCTTCTTGAAGATCCATCTCTTCATCTTCTTCTTCACGTTTGTCCATTTCACAGTGCATCTCTTCATCTACTGTTGAGGTCAGCTTCTGATGTAGGCTTTACCAATGGGACCAGCCCCTCTGCTTTTACTTACAGTAGAAGAGATCCGCTTTCCTACACCAGTCCGGGAAACTGAATTCCTTTAGTCTTGGGGTTTGGTGAAGGCGAAGTATTTTCACGGCATCGGCAGTCATGCTGCTGTTCGCGATCCCAATTACCCGCTCTAAGTCCGCCGGCCGCATCTCAAAGTCAACTTCAGAGAAGATATGCCGTGCAGCCTCTCTTGCAAGCCATCTGCAGCAGAGTCGAATTCGCCTTAATGATAGCACGTCCAGGTAGCTGACGATGATGACCAACACATCGTTTGGAAGCTGAACCGTTGAGGAGCCCAGGCTGGAGGCAGGCGGCATTGTCAGGCTTGAGGAAAGAAGGTGGGCATCAAAATTAGTTGGATGCAAAGAGCTCCGACTGTGCGAAGATTCTGAGTGAAGTCTAGATGATAAAAACAACGGCGTTGGGAAGGCATGGAAAGAGCGGTCAGTCTATTACGTGGAAAGAATTTTTAGGTGGATTAGCTAGAGATAAGTAAGTTCTCGCTTAGCGTACAGGGCCCCTTGTCGTGATTACATATCTCGGTAAGAGATACCTGGTGGTCTTTGACTAGTCATTGCTTGGATACATTTATTGTATGTTGTAAGCCTCGTCGAAAGAAAGACCTGAGATCAAACCGCCTGTATCAAGTAACATGTCAAACGATCGTCCACATGAGAACTTGAAAGAGAGTGTGAAACCTTATGCCTGCTTGTCTTAATTACCGTGTTTCATTGCCGTGTTCTTCACATCCCCGCTTTATGGGTTCCGACTGCACAATTACCCCTGTTCATGCCACGCCACTAACCGAGAACACTCTAAGAGCCCGTGAGAATGACAACAATAGCCGATCGGTGTCGGATTGACCTATGTATCGTTGCTCTACTGTCATGGAAGAAAGAATCAAGTCCGTGGACGACTTACGGGGGCTCGACGATGAAAGCAATTAGCTTCTTTACATATCTTTAGTATTGGTTCACCTTTTACTAATTGATCCATTTGCGTGTATCTAGGTTGATACATTATAAAGATATTCTTTCAGCAAAGTCCTGGAAATGGGTCGCCCCGTCCAGCCTCAACATCGCTATCAGCCAAATTATGCCCTCATTCCTAAAAACCTACCAAAGAGTCTCTAGCCCCGCTCAAAATAGACCAGAAAAAAAAGAATGGAAGACAAAACAAGCCATCGTCCACCGCCACTCACGCCCTCCGCTCACTCCCGCAAAATCCTCAAATCCCCATACGCCTCGCGCTCTGATCTCAACGGCCGCGCCACCCTCATCACGTCGGCCGCATACCGACCCACATGCTTATGACGAAACTAGCGAGAAGCGACTATGGCAGTTGTCTCTGTACCTTATTGAAGAATACTAAAAGCAGAAGTAGGCGTTTTCAATGTAAACTGGGCAGTAGCTATATACTTCTATGTTTCGAACCCAGAACTCCAGAAATGTTGAGGTATATCAACTCCACCACCCTCCGTCGCATCCCGAAGAACCAGCATCAATCCTCCGCAGACTGGATATTTTCCTCGGCCTAGTCATTTGAAGACTTTCACGGGGTTTGGATGGCGGTGGTGACTCTGTTCCGCAAGAAGTGCATTGACCTGCCATCAGCAAGTCCGAGAATGCTGTTAGAAGTCGCCAAACTGTCTAAACACTTTATCCTGATCCAGCACCTTCCAAACCGGCTCACTCAACGTCAAATTCACGTCAATCGCCGGAGGCAGCCCCTTCCCACCATGCTCCATTCCCACAACCTGTTCCTCCGTAGCCAAGAAGAAGGCCAACCCATCCATCGTCGAGATCGGCGTGAAAGGCGGCGCTACCAGCGCGGGTGGCACCTCGAACTCGGCCCCCGCGTACATGCCGAACTTGCACCACTGGCTCACGACGAAGCTGTCCGTCCCGTAGACAAACCCGGCCTTCACGCGCCGTTTGTCCAGCTGTGCTGCAATCCAGCGCAGAGTGTGGCGGATGTCCTCTACGTTGTTGTCCCGGGAGTGCGTGATGTCGTGTATCGCTTTCGCAACCTCCCACAGCGGAGCCTGAGCGAGGACGGCGGCGTCGATGATGCCGTGCGGGCACACGACGGCGTTGGGAAAGTAGCGAGGGGGCAGGTTGAGGCGGGTGGGGCCGCGGAGGTTGACGGAGGTGAGGAAGGCGCGAGACGGGGATGATTCCGCGTCGGAAGGGGGGACGTTCTGAGAGGTTGAGAGTTGGAGGCGTGCGAGATAGATTCGTTGGAAGAGGTGCGCGGTCAGCGCGTCGAAGGTGGAGATCCAGGAAAGGCCGGACGGGTCGGTCGCTGCGGCTTTGAGCTCGGCAAGTTCGTGGCCTGAGAAGCGGAGAACACGGCCGGTGATGGGGTGTTGGGCTCGCGGAGGAGCGGTGACGGGTGCATCTGCTTGGTGCCCGTTGTTAGGCTCCACGTAGAGCCATGAAGGCCGGTATGCGAGAGCGGCCTGTCGCTCCTCGGGGGTCATATCCCGCAGCTCCGCCATGTATGAGCGTATGCAAGGTGGATGGGCTAGAAGGGGCGTCCCTAAACCAGCATCTTCATTGTTCCTAGACTCGGAAGCGCGGAGACGGCGGTAAATTTCGGCTAGGTCTTGCACGAACTGGAAGAAGCCGTCGGAGTCG
This sequence comes from Lasiodiplodia citricola, assembly GCA_023089105.1. Classification (NCBI taxonomy): domain Eukaryota; kingdom Fungi; phylum Ascomycota; class Dothideomycetes; order Botryosphaeriales; family Botryosphaeriaceae; genus Lasiodiplodia; species Lasiodiplodia citricola. The sequence continues at coordinate 134,873 of JAJNLL010000085.1, read as the reverse complement.
CAGACGATGTGGTGGAGCCGCACACCCAGTGTAACGCCACCGCATGCGAATCGAGTGTGCTGGATGGTAAAGATAGGATCGCGGCAAACGCCCTCGAGGGACGGATCAAAAGGCGCAAGCAGTGCGTTGCCACCCCCTGGAAGATTTGTCACAAGGATGCGGCCAGCGCTGCTGTCCGTCACGTCTGGGTGAGAGCAGAATGCGTCCAAGGGTGCCTCGCACTTTGCTTCGAGAAGGAGGGCTCCGGTTCCCAGACTAGATATCTCAGGTGTCCCGTCCGTCTCATTTATCTGCAAGCGCCCGGTGAGGTGTGGGTAGTAATTGAGCAGCAGCGCCAACGCTTGTCGCAGGCGCTCCACGGAAATGACCTCGCCAATCAAGTTTGGCTCCGGCTGAGTTTCGCTCCAGTCGCTTTGCTGCCCTTCATCCCGATCGCAAGCAAATACGTTTTGCTCTGGCGGCTTGTATACATATATCACTGCGATCGGGACGAAGGGCAGCACACGCTGGTCCAACGGGCCCAGCTTGAATGGCGATTCGAGCGCCGCCAACGATGCCTCGTTGGCACATTGCAACGTGTATTGTGCGGTAACTGCGACCGGATGATTTGTCGAACTTGCGTTTGGTGTAGTCATGTTGGTTGTCGACCGTGTAGGAGTTTTTGGAAGCGTTTCCGGCAACGTCGAAGCGCGGCTGCATTGCAGTTCGTAGTCAAGCTAGCTTGTAAGACGGCCCTTTATACCTGAGCGACTGACTTCGTCTGGAGATGCTAAAGATATCTGCACTACCAAAATCAGCCAGGGCTCAAATTGAGTAGGTACACTGGATGTGACTCATTCTGAATCATCGTTGCTGAAACTGGTGTGGAGACGAAGTTTCGTCCGTAGTGTGGTTCGGACGAACTCTATACCCACCGGCTATTGTCACGAATCTCTCTGCCGGCCCCTATACGACTTTCTCTACTGCACTATTTGCACTAAGAGTGCTCGGCGATGCCGATCCAGGGTGTAAAGATTTCTCGACTCGGAGATGCTCTTTTCCCCCTCAGGGATTTCGGCTTTATTGGACGAGAAATACGGTATACACATGTTACAGCACAGCACAGAAGAGATGGTAATTAGAGAAAGGTATCAAAGAGGCTGGAGTAACCCACTAAAGAAGGCCCCTACGTAGTCGGCGGGTGTAGGCTGATTGAGGGCTTTGTCGCATGGCTCAATAGTATTGTGCGGTGTGCTCATTGAGAGAGGGGATTATCTCCCTGTCGCAAAGCCTAGGTCGCTGCCATGGCGGACAATCCGGTATTGGGGGATATCGGATCATCGGTGGCGCAGTCTAACGCGTATTGCGGAGCAATTGCGCGTGGTCAAAGGGTGTGGTTTCAATAATTCGTTCTCACTGCAGGTGGCTGTTTTTCGGTACGAGCCCATGTGGTAAATAAGGGCTCGTTGTGGGCCGGACGTAACGGCGGCGCTTAGCCAGCCTCGCTTTCCCAGCTTCCGCTTTTCTACATAACAAGCGACAATCATCCCTACAAAACTCTCATCTGCTGACTGCGCCTTTTGTCGATTCCCTGGATATTGCCATCCGGCTCTTATCCCCCGCGGGATTCATCTCTGGGCAAGCTTTGGGGTGAGGAGGTTGGGGTTAGTGTAGGAGTGAAGAGGGGTGTCACGACTAGCACTGATGCACGATTAAAGTGGGTTCCAAACTAACAAGTGTCTATGCTAAAGAAGAAGAAAAGGAAACGAGGATGGAGCAGAAGTAGCAGAGGAAGTTTTAATACATGCATCGCTAAATGCATCTGGACGTCATGGTGGTTAGGCGAGAGTAGAGGACGGCGATAGGGACGAAGGGTGAAAGTAGTTGGTCCAGTGGGCCCAGCTTTACCGGCAAGGGCAGCGCTGCTAGCGGCGTCTCGTCGGCGCATTGCACCGTGTGTAGTGCGGCGACTGTGATTTAACTATCCAGCATGTTGCTATTCTGATCGGGAAGGATTCTGGGATGCGTCGTTTGCAGCGCCGAGGTGTGGTGGTTGACGAGGGATTCGGATTTAATTGACACTGTCACGCGACGTGATCGGTCTCTCAGGACGCCAATTATATCCTTGTTTGTGGAATGCATTAGCGTTAATTATGAATGAACCATCGGTCTCGAAATTTGTGCCAAGGCTTTGGCTTCGTCCGAACCGTCTGAGCGCTCCTTCGGACCAACTGTTAGCCATTCCAGGATGGTTTTCGAGTCAAAGCGCCGCGCACTGGGGGTTGATGAAAGCCGCCATTAATTTGGGCTTGCATTGAACTCAATAGTATGGCCTTCATTCAAGACCGGCGCGGACTGCAACCCGCTCGATTCCCCGCACAGAGACAACCTTGAAGGTTTTTTCGCTCGTTGTAGTCTCCGGTGAGTGGCGGTGCACGACTGGCCAAAGACGGATGCTGCAGTCGATGCAGCTAAGCCGAAGCCTATCACCGCGGAAGTTGTCCAGGCGATGGTCTTTTGATACACTGTCTTCTCGTTGGATAAGTCTGCCTCGACACATGCCCGGGGCGCGCCGGTTTCGGTATCGTTGATATAGATGCGGACCACACCGTCAAGGTCGAGGATCGTGTAAGCGATGCCTAGAAGACATAGTACAATGCACTGTGTAGTCTCCTTGGTGGGCGGCTCACCCGGAACTCTTTGGACTGCCTCGTTATCCAGCGGCACGTTTGAGTCGATCTCGATTCGGCCGGTATTCATGGGGCACAAAGGTTTAACATCTTCGCTGGCGCAAGAAAAAGTATCGCAGAAATCAGTAAGATCGAGTATATTGTATCGATTGAAGTTGGAAGCGTTCCCCACAAGAGACTCTGATATAAACAGATCGACCTTAAATGTGAACTCGCACGAAGTCTCTACGGCCATTTAGATCTTCCAATTAAGACTGAAACACGCCCGAAACTCTCTCGGAAAAATGAGACCGCCGTCCGTCCCTACACCAGCCTCCCAACTCAACAACCTCAACGGCACCTCCAGCGGTATCACCGCCACCACGCCCAACACCAATACCACCACCTTTCCAACCACAACATCTCTTCCACCGCTCCAACCAACGCCATAAAAGCCTCGAACAGTTACACCCTCATTTTTTTTGCTGCCTCCTGAAGCCACGGGTGCGGCCGGCTACGACATGGTTCCCTTTTGGCAATGGTCCGACGTGCAGCCGAGCCTGGACTGGCTGGACGTGGACTTGGACTCGATACCGGGGTTGAGTATTGTGGGTACGAGTGGGTTGGTGGTGCAGCATCAGGCGTAAGGCCAAGAGAATGCTATGAGTGGTTGGGGGTGAGCGCGGGGTGCATCAAGGATTCTGATTTCTTTTTGTTTGTCGGTGACTATGAGGGGATGGGTGAGCGTTCTGACCTTGGCTCATCCTTCGTGCAGTTGATTGTCTCCTGAGAGGGAGGTAGGTAGACTTGATTAAATATATGAGAGAGAATTGAAATATCCGCAAAAGTGCTGTTCCGAGGACTTTGAGTATAGTTGATTCCCTCCGTGTCACCGTGAGAGGATTCGAGGAACGAGTGATACCTGAGGTTGTAAGAAAATATTCTGACATATCTTCTTTCCATTTCCGCACACCAGGCTCACTGAGCAAGTGTAGTCGCAGCAGAACATCCTCTTGCCGCACCACGACTACTTTTGAAATGAGGTTTAGGCTTTTCTATGCCACCCTTACATCAGATGCCTCATTATAGTCTTGTTCAGCTCCAAGTAGCAGCAATTTAATTGGACACCCAAAATACTTGACTCTCTGGCTACCTCACTGTGCTAGCGCTCTTCCGCCCTCCACCATCGCCTCCACCATCTTCTCCTTCATGCTATACTCTCTCCTCCTCTCGGCAATACCCGAAAGAGCGATCATGAAATCCACCAGCTGCCTACTCTCTGGAAACTTCTGACGCATAAACTCGCACGTTAAATCCACGCCATTCGCAACTGCACCACTTGTCCAGATTTCACCCTGACCGTCGGCTCCACCGCTCTTCTCCCAACGGCATTTGTTCACCCATTTTACGTTCGGAAAGCGCTCTTGTACCAAGGATAGCACGCCTATAGGCGCGGTCGCGACGAGGCCGCCCAGAATCCCAGAAGCCGCCGTGGGAAAAATTCCGCTGCAGATGCTTAAGACGGCCGTGCCACCTGCGACGGCGGACTTGATGAACCGATCGACAGCTGGTCGCGGAGTTGGATCGGCTGAAGTGCCTGGAATGATCATGATATCGAGCTTTGGCGCGGTCGTAAGAGAGTGCTAAGAGTCAACTTAGCTAAATAAATTACTCCAAGGGGCCTAAGAAAACACGGCGTGGAAGAAGGGTGTATACAGTAACGGCAATCTTAGCTCCCGCGGTAAGAGGGAACAGACCCTCGCCTTTCTCGTTGATGTAGGATATGTTCATGGGCACAGCTAGAGATTGCATTGGAGGAACCGCTGGACCTAATGAGACGAGAAACTCCGGGCTAATCATGTATAGAAGATCGGCTGGTGCGATGTCGTTGAACTGGACTTCTTCACCGACGAGCAGGACGCCGATTTCGAGAGGGGTCGCAATCGTCATATTGATGTATGAGGCGGTGCCTTTTTTTTTTTTTAGAGATGTTGTTTGTAAAGCTAGAGAGCGCTATATTTATAGTGAAGAAAGACTCCTCCCCCGGATCCCGCGGAAGCAGATACTCGTATACCACCGCTTATAATCTCCGGCGTGGGTCCTCCAAGCCTTTCCCGCAATACCTCGAGCGTAAACTTCAGAGCCGGCATGGCCGAATATAGTACGCTTCCTTCGTCAGCGTTAGTACCAATGAGAATAGCCACTTACGCAGCCGTGTCCTGGTTGATGGCACCCTCAAACGTGGACTGCATTAGTTATGTTATCAATACCCGGAGGAAAGGCTAGCGCTCGTCTATCAAGCACTTCCCCGATGCGACCAACGTCCACGCGTGGCATGCACGCAGGGATATGCTGCCTACTAATAAGTTTCCTTATGAACTTAACCTTTTACGACGATTCGATGCCGATATTCCCGTGGTCTCCAACGGCGCCAAAACCTTCTTCAGGCGCATATCCGAAGGTGATTGGATGGATCTATTCGTCCGAGGGCAGCCTCGGGCGCAAGGACCTCTCGGACGAAACCCTAGTCAGCCGGGAGATAGCTCATAGCTCATTACCCTTCCACGTAATGTGCGCACCGACGCCTAGCTTTAAGAAGTCGCAAAAATCTTGTAAGATCCAGCGCGTAACCCAGACTAGGAAGATGTGCGAAAGACGCTGATATGAACCACAGCCTAACTGGACAAGCGGCGCGTGGGGCAGAGCTTCAGCTACACCAACGGCGACTTCACCGTGTGCTAGTGGTCCGCATTTGACATGTATACCTGATCGATTTCGATGGCGTCTTTCCCGTCCTTATGCCGTCCTTGTGTTCCCGCCTTTCAGGCTGATGTCGCTAGCTGATAACTTGTCGTTCTTTTACCTACGGAGAGACAGCCATTGGACTTTAATCTGTCATTGGCAGAGCTGCTTTGGCATCTACTTGGCCAGGATGAAGAGGTCAGAAGATTCTACCACGGTTAAAAACGTGGCTCGATAAGATGTTTCGTGAGGCGCCAAGCCGCGGAACGGGATCCCATCGTGGTACGCTATGGCGCAAGTAGGTAATGCTTAGCGGCTGCTTGATAGTTCTCTTTCGTAGCATTCAGGATTTGAATAGTTTGTTTACAAGGAGGGACAGAGTTTCTTCATAACAGCGGCACGAATTGAGACGAGCGCTCATTCGATGTCATTATACCTAGTGTGGGTATTAGCCAAACATTGTGCGAGACTTTCAGCATCGGCTAAGGCTCGTACGGACCTTGTTTTGGAGCAGTAGCCACATGTACTATGATGTGCTGCCTGTGAGTTATTTTTACGGGCTTAAGAAAAAGTTACCAATGTCCCCAAGCCAACCAGGCAATGCCCTGGTTCAGTTAGTCAGGCATTTTCACGCGAGGTGTAAGGCTATCATGTTTGTGTGCACCCTACTTCGAAGGCTGAAGTGACGTTCTGCGGCTCTAGCTACCGTGGGTATCGTTCGGTTCCGCGTTTATCTCGCCGTCGTGTTTCGCGAAATTATAGCAAATCAGAGCAATTAGCCGTAGCAGACTGAGGCGATGATTTTCTGCGCAAAACATGTAGCTTGATCAGTGCATATGCCGCTTACTGATTTACTCGCGAGTTCCTCCAACTGAAACACCCATAGGCAACAGAGTTATAGGAAGATCGCCCTCCTCGTCGCGCATCCAAGATGCGTCACCTACGTAGCTTGCGTAACCAAGGGCTGCTTATGATGATTTCTGGACCATATGAGCAAGGCCACGTTGGGATGTAGTGGGCTGAGATTCTATTCTATGCGGCCTGATAAGCCCGCATGACCAAAAGTGCCTGGGGAGCCGTGACCAGTTGCCTTGAATAATCAGCAAGGCTGAAAGTATGACCTGACTTGCAGTAAAATCGGGCCACCGTATTTAGGCATATATCAGCGCCGGCGGACCAAAGGAGTAGTCAATTCCCAGGGAGACCGACTGACCAAGTCTATTTTCAATGAGTTCCAAAGAGCACCATACATCTCGACAGAATGTTCAGCCTTCGAAACAGAATGAAGGTCTCTCCACGTCTTCGGGGAATCGGAAGAGTGACAACAACTTAAATAATCCTAACGCAGGCTCAGGATCTAATACCAGGTTTGCACACGTGCATCAAGAAAAAGACGATTCACTAATACTATATAAGTACATTCTGCCCATCAGCCTGCAGGAATGACGCTTGCGAATGCGGCTACGGTTATACCAACCCAGCAGGGCAGTGGATACCGGGCTCTGAGGTCCTGGCTGGTCGCGCACCTACTAAAGACGGAGAATTCATTCGGGTTGCAGATACTGGCTCTCATGAGCATTATGAAGCTGGGAAGTCTTCTGTGGAAAGACGTTAGACTAAACCGCCTTGAAAAGGTTTACTAGTGGTTTAGCAAAATTGCGGCAATAGGAAAACTTGCCCCATTTCCTCACCTGTGATGTGGAGTCAGAATTATCCTTGAAAACTCACGTAATCTTCCTGATGAATTTATAGTTCAACCCATTTTCTCTTAGAAATATGTCGTCAAAGGCTTGCAGCCGAGAATTCAGATTGGTTGCATCGTTGCACGGTTCATCGTGGCTCAAAATCCCGATTGATGTGCAACCATGTGGACGCTGCATGTAAGACTGAGAGAAGCGTGCTGCAATCCTTGTCGATGGGCCCACAAGGCTGATCCACACAGAATTTGCGGAAGAATCCGGTCAGCAAAGCCCACGTCTCAAATTAATCCAACCAAATGGCCCTTACCGTTTAGTGGAAGACTTGGCTGATATATTGTAGGAGAGCTTTCGCGAGGCGAAATTATGGAGCCACGTCAACGGTTGCACCAGCCATGCATATATTAAAGTCCACGGGATCCAGTTTTGACACAATGGTGTAGCACACGTCCCCGCGCGACGACTGAGTTAGTGGTCTCGTGCTATACGCCGCCCACTCGGAGTGCCAAGCGGCATGGCGGCACCCCACAACCCCGCACCTGCTGCGACTGGCAGCCTTGTCTATCCTCCAGCACCCCACTATTCGACTGCTTCTCTACACTACCAAACAACTGGACCATCCTCTCCGCTCGCAAGTATCTGGGAGGCTGCAGTCATTGTGAATTCATTCGCTTAATTCTCAGCCAACAGCGCAAGTCTAATTGGTTGTAGCATTTCAACGATAAGCTGACCAAAGACCCTGGAAAGAAAATCGCACTCAGTGGAGGAGTGTACCCGAGGTTCAGTATTGGAGAACTCATCGACACAGTAGATGACGTAAAGCGGCGTAGTCAAGCGGACAAATCACGGAGCAGGGAGAAAATCGACGACATACTGAACTGGTTCCGCCGGTATGCGCAGGTGGTGGATGTGATGATCCAGCACCAGCCTGAAATAACAGCACTTGTCTGGGGATCTATTCGCCTTTTGCTTACGGTAACTCCAGAACGGTCATCACTGGTTTGAATCGTCGTTAACAGTGTCAATAGATTGCAGTTCAAGAGCAAGATATCTCTGACCAAATCACGGAAGCCGTTTGCCTAATTTTGAAGCAGATAGGTCGATGTGAAGAGTACCTCATTTTGTATAGTGCGTCAGAAAGATTTCGCACAACCGTAACGGAGTTATTTGCGTCGATCATCAACTTCCTCGTCCGTGCTCGAAGACATTACGACAGAAAGCCTGCAGGTGCGAATGGGAACCGGCGTAACGCTTCACTGCATCGTCGCTAATAGCTCACGCATGATCAAAGTCAGAGTTGCCAAGGCCACTCTAACGCCTTCCGGATTCAAGTTCGGGATTATTTTCGATCAGGTGAAAGAGTTAGCGAATGAGACAGACCGCCAGGCTGCCGTAGAACATCAAAGAGGTGTGCAGGCTTGTCTTTATCGCATACGGATCGCTGATCGGACTACCAGAAACTGCAGTGTGTCGCACTGGTTTGCTTTCCTAAAGACCTATAAGAAAGCACTGTAGCGTGCTGATTATTACGGCCCAGATATCAGAAACATTGCCCTCATACAAGACTCCGAAGCTTCTACGAGCGCCACTCACCGGGAAGGTGTGCATTTATCCCTAGCTTTCGCTCATAGGCTGAATATTTCTAGTACTACAGGAAATCTTGAGCAACATTCTGCATAAACAAGACGACCAGAATCGCAACATTCGAGGTAAGCAAGCCGTCATAAAGGATAACAGTGAACTAATGAATTTGAAGAAGCGAACGATTTCCTACAGGAAGACGCGCGGCGAAGGATCAACATGACACGAGGTATATTGCTCCATCTACCTACGAGACCCCGCAGCTGACTGTGTAGAATATCAAGATAAAGAGCAAGCCAAACTTGCGCTCAAGTGGCTGCTTCCCTCGCCGGAAACCAATTCTCTGGTGGTTGACTGGGAAAATGGCACATGCAAGTGGTTGTTCATCTGCCAAAAGTTCCTGGAGTGGTCAAATCAAAGGTTTGAGCGTCCGCTATGGATCCACGGATTTCCAGGTAGGCCTGATCTTGAATGTGATGGAATAGTAAGCTAACAGCATACAGGTTGCGGGAAGACAGTTCTGGCGAGGTATATTGCAGAGAACGCCTTCGGGAGACATCAAATCCCAGGGGGAACTTTCACATACTTTTTCCAGCAATCAACTCAGCCAGGCACTGGAGCACTTTCTAACATGGTGACCTCTTTACTGGCACAAACATTGAGAGCACCACTGGTCGATGGTCGACCTCCCGAGCCACATGTATTGTCATTACTCATGCCACTTGTCAACTTTTACACTACGAGTGCCGACTGCCCTTTCCGCCAACTGTGGGATGCATTTCAAAGGGCCCTTGAATCGCTTTCAGACTTTCTACTAGTTGTTGATGGGCTTGATGAGTGCGAGCCGGCATATGCAAGGGACAATTTGCTTGGAAATATCCGTGATTTGGCGATCCTTCCACAGGCTCGGATTGTCGTCTTGTCGAGGCATTTCGCAAGCTTTGATATCCTACTCGGCAAACCTATCGCTCTTTGCATGGATCCATACCAATGCAACAAAGATATCGAGATTTTTTTGGTGGCCGAGCTCGAGCGCACTCCACATTTGCGCCCATTCAAAGAGCAAATCGTCGCGAAAACGCTACAAGGAGCAAACGGAATGTTCCTCTGGGCTACACTGATGATGAATCACATCAAGAGTGCGACAAATGAAAATTCTCTAATCCGGAGACTGGAACATTTTCCCACTGGCCTGAACGACGTCTACCAACGCTTTATTGATAAGACTGCGCAACATCTGGATGCCTCTCAGCTTCAGCTCCGACGCCAACTGTTCATGTTGCTCGCAGGATGCCTGCGTTCCATTACAGTTCAGGGGATGTCCAGAGCCACGGCAATCAACGTTATGAAGCGTAGCCTTGACCGGCAGAATCTTTTACTGAACCCTTTACACGCCATGGAAGATCTATGTGCTCCGCTTGCAACATGCGATGGTTGCTACGCTAAGCTAGTCCACACATCAGTGCTGGAATACCTCCTCAGACGCCCCTCAAAGCACCACACTGCATCGCAACTATCTCACGGCTCTGTTCTCCTATTTGATAGACAGGAGCTCCATACCTACATGAGCGAAAAGACACTTGCCCAGCTTCTTCTGCCTCAATACGCAGAGCTAAAGCTACTTGCAACTTTCGTCCGTGTCAACGTGGGTGCGGATGATCCGGATACTTTGCCCCCGAAAGATGAATTCGAGTTCTACGATTATGCCTGTTTACATTGGCATATTCACGTAGCGGCCACGATTGATCCTTCAGACGGTCTTTTGAGGATGGTAGCTGAGTTCCTCGAATCTCGGCAATTTGTTGCATGGGGAGAGAGACTCTTCTTTCTGAAGGAGGGAATTGACTCAGGCCCTGCGATGGAGGTCAAGTCAACATTGGACTCATGGCTCGCTTTGCTTCCCCCAGAAAAGAGAGACCAAGTTCCGCTGGACGCGTATGTGAGCTTTCCGTATACCACAGCAATCAACGACTTCGATGATTCTGAAGGATATAAGCTCGAGGCTTCGCTCCTTTCATCCCGGCTGGGGGAGTACTACAACTGGATAGGCGACCTAGATGACGCATTCCACTTCCTTAGTGCAGCCGCATATGGACTCGTGGAATATTTGGGTCGTCGCAACCCACTGACTCTCCGAGCACTTTCAGCTCTTGCAAACTCTCTCTTCTCGCAGGGGCTACTCCATGAAGCAGCCGAATCGTTCCGCGAAGTTTGCGAGCTCCAAAGAGAGGTGCTAGGAGAAAACCACAAGGACACCTACGTCAGCCTCAGCGGTGAGGGGCTGTCATTCTTCTATCTCACGCGATTTGGAGAGGCTCGCACGATCCTGCAAAGGGCAACGAGTGGGTTGCTCGACACAACGGGCCCAAGTGGAAAAGAATATCTTTACGGCAGAATCTATCTTGGTTACGCTCTGGAGCAGCTGCAGAGGATTCATGAAGCTTATAGAGTGTTCGAGAAGACATGGCTAACCTTCATGGCCATGTCGGGATCGGATAACCCGGCGACAACCATGGTGCAATGTGCCCTCGGGGTTTCCTGCCGCAAGATGCGCCTGTTTGCGGATGCGGAGAAACACATGTCACAAAGTTTCGTCTCACGTCAGCGAATCTTTGGCTTAGACAAGTTTGTCACGTTTGACAACGCGCTGAACTTGGCTTATCTATTTCGAGACCAAAGAAGGTTCGACGAGGCATCTGCCTATGTTGATCTCTTGTCAGGTCTCAAACTGCTGGATACCGACTTTGAGAGGTATTGTCAATATCACCGAATGCGTGCACTACTACAGTATGACACTGGAAATGTTGCAGAGGCTCGGGAGCAGCTACAGCAACTCTTAACGACTGCTAAACAGCATAGACCCAGTGTCAACAGGGAACTACTATGGACTCGCTTGGCCATGGCAGACATGCTTCGAGAGCTGAATGAGACAGGCGATCTTCCGAAGCTTTTTGAGGATCTTGCGGAGCCTGTGAGGGGGGATGGCAGTGAAGGAAAGGTCACCGAAGATGATTTGATTGTTATTGAAGAGGCTTTGAGACTGATCAGACGAGGGGCAGTTCTCGAGGCGGATAAACTGTTCGAAGAAAGTAATTTGGCGTGGAAGCGACCAGACGACTTCAATCTCTGCATCGGAGGGCCAGAGGTTGATACAGCATGGATAGGTGGGTAGGCGAGCATACTTTTTGAGTGATCCTTTTGTAGCACAGTGTTCTTCTTCATAATTACTTTACGGCCATGCAGGTCCTCTTTGTATTAGGCAATGTGACTGAACTGACTCTGGGAAATATATATCTATCTTTGCAATCCATATTCTATACCTGACTGAAAGCAAAGCCACTAGATTTCTGCTATTGGCAGTTTGTAGCAAGCTCGGGTGTCCATGATCCTGTTAGGAGAATGGAAGCGCTTGTATGGTACGAGGGTGATGGAGATTTCTGATTTCATTTTTGCTTTCCTACATAGTATCCTTTCTCTCTACTTGTGTTAGAAGTCTGACATTAAACTTAAATGGTCAATGTGAGAGCTTTCTAAGAGTCCGAAGCCCGGAAAGTAGCTGAACCACACTATAACGGATCTCGTGATGCTATCAGACCTAAATCACCAGAACCATCTGTTGTCGACCTCATGCCGCGTGAACAGAAACAACCTTTTTTTTCTTGATGGTTGATTCTAGGATAACACACAGTTAATTTAGAGTAAATGTAATCAGAATAAACAAAGATTGATTTAGCCGTAAGGAATGTATAAGCATCGCCCGCCAACAAGGCCTGGCTTTAGTGCGTTGATTCGCGAGGGCCATGAGGAGAAGCAGCCTCCAGTCCCTGCTCCGAGTCCCCAGCACCGCGCCCAACTTCCGATTCCGTCGTCCGCACGCTCTTCTCCGGCGTCGTCCCCTCCCCGCTCTCTCCCCTACCCCGTTCAGGCTTCCCAGCCAAGATGTCCTCGAACGTATCCGGCGGCACCTGCAGCCGCGGATGCTTCAAATCCTCCAAGTCCAGCACGGCGAGGCGGTCTCGGCCCTCAGTGATGGGGACATCCCGGTCGCAGTTTGTCCATCTGCCCATGCCGAGCTCCTCGTGCGCCATGCGCTGCAGCTGCAGCGTGTCGTTCATAGTCCATTCGAGCGTGGCGTAGGCATGGCGGCTGCGCTTCCTCCACCTCATAACAGGCTCGAGCGCGTAGGAAATAAATATGATCAAGCCGCCCACGACGAAGACTGTTGCCAGGCCGAAGATCGAGAAGTTGGTGTAGGCGGTGGTGAGGATCATCTGCGGATGCGTTAGAGAAGCGTCGACGAGGTGTGCGGGGGTGGACGAACCTGGTTCCGGCAGAGCCGGCGATGGTCATCGTTTAGAGGGCCGGTGTAAAACTGTTCGACCTGCGGATCGCTCGGACCGCTTGCTGCATCCAGATATGACTGCTGTGTATAGGCGAGTGAAATGTTGGTCCATCTCGCGACGTCTCGCTGCCACTGGTTGTTGGGAATGGGTCCCTGCTCTCCGAAGCTTCTGCTGGAGTCGGATTCCAGGCCCGACTGCATGATGAGCGTGGATACACTCGTGCCATCCAGATTGCCGGCGCCGGTGGAGAACATGAATGATGATAATCCGTCTTCATCAGACCAGATGGCGGCAGCCGCTTCGCGCAAGTCCATGGCGGAAACCAGCGGGGTGCAGGTTGTGTTTGAGGTCGATTGCGGATCGCAGACCTGGTGCTGAATCAAGCAGGCTAGAGGAGAAGCTGGTTCATCAGCAAAATATACGTCTGTAATCGCTGTTTTATCGAATACTGAGTATATGCGGCCGGCGTGGTCGTGCGCAGAGTACCACGGGTCGTCCGTCTCCTTTGTGAACATGACGGCATTTGATGAGAGGAAAATCATGTACAAGTCGGCATCAGGCCGCTGCAAGGCCTCGATAGGGGTGAAGTGGGATTGGTCCCTGCTGATTGAGCCGTTGTAGTAGTTGACAGCAAGGATGCTACAATATCGTTAGCCAAGAGACCTATATCGAATATCATGGAGGTTGTGGTATACCTTAAACTGTAATCTGCAAAAGCGCTCTGGAAGTTTTCGGCATAAACTTGAGACTTTTGCAGAATAGGATACTCGTAAGTAAGATTTCCATTCCCCAAGCCAGTCCTTCCGCCAAAGAAGTACTTCATGTATGGTATATCCAAGCCGCCGTCTAACTTGGACACAGATTCTCGGTAGCCTTCGGTCTTCAACGGAGCGCAATGGGTTACACGTCGATAGAGCCAATGCTGGTCATGAGGGGTGTTGATGCCAAAGTCCAGGTTACTGTCGAGGTAGCCGGTGTCGATGCGAATATTGGAGTCCTGGCTTTTGCATATGTCCCCAGAAAATGGACATGTCGCATTTGGTACGGTTGTTACCGGAAGGCTTTCCTTGACAAACAAAGTGCAACCATTGGAGCCGGACTGTCCGTTGTAGCATTGCTGAACGTAGTTGGAGCTTGAGGCTAGTTTTTGAGAAAAATATGGAACCAAATAGACGGAGGAATCAGATACATTTCTTTGCGCTGAACCGTCCAAGACCCCGCAGTTTTTAGACGAGATGAGTACCGCCTTTCCCGTAAGAGTCGAGATGCGGGAAGAAAACGTGCTCGCAACGCCGAAGGCACCCAAAGTGACGAGCGTAAAAATTACGAGCGGAATGATGCGGCGAAACGGTTGCTTCGCAGTACGTCGCCATGCGAGGAGGACAAGGGCGAGGCTCCACAGACCGCTGGCTCCATTGGCTGAATTGCGAAGAATCGCTTGTCGCTGGTGATATAACCCGTCTCGGGCCGCTTCTGTGGAGTACGAATAATGGAAAATGAAGCATCCAATCCTCCAGAAGTGAGTGCCAACGAGGGTGATGAAGAGAGAGATGAAGGCGATCAAGAGGGTTCCGTCGGCTGGAGTAGTCGTCAGAGTAGCCCCAAGGATCCTTCCATGCGCCCAATTAGTCCACGTGCCGGTGTGAACATCATACAGCGCCGAATCCATAGTGTCAATGGAGATGTGGGAGCGGTGTGTTCTTGGTGTTCCTGCCCCCGAACACGAATATAAGGGTGATCAAAGCTTGTCACGTTGGAGACGAACAGCCAATCAGAAGTCTCGTCACCTGTGATCGTCGCGCACTGTCGTTTCAGGTGCTATCTTTATTTTTATCTTTATTTATCCTCCTATGACAAGGGTCCTGGCAATCGCAAGCTGCTTGCAAGCGGCACAGCAGCAGCCCCTTTGATGTTGGCCAATCGATGAAACTCCCGCTGTGCCGCTTGCAAATGAGGCAAATTTATCCGTTTGATTGCAGCCGTTCACTGGAGTGGAGTGATGGATGGGGACCTGCTGTAGTAGGCTTAGTTTACCACGTTAGGGCCCGAATGGCTTCGATTCTGTCACCTACTCCTCACTTCTGCTGTTCTCCAGCTGTGCGAAAAGGTATAAAGTTAAAAGAATATTAAGTTTATTATAGTAAAATATTCAGCTTGCAAGCGCTTGATAAGCTTTTCATCAATCTAAGCGCTAGTAGGGCTGCTTGATTGATCGATTTCAAAACTCCCCTGTGGTTGCAAGCGAGTTGAACTAATACTCCTGTCGCATGATAACCAGCCACCTGGTCCTGAGTGTCCTCGCTCGTGCTGCTACGATTAAACCGGCGAATGCCGTTAGTGGTATATGCGCCGGCCCCCACCCATCTTTCTTCGCTTTTTGGCCTCCTGCATCTTTGGCCCCCACACTCTACAGAACACAGCCTTGCAAGTTTTGCTTCTGCCTAACGAGCAACAACGATTGCATGCTTCTTTTGTATTCAGCTGAATGAAGCTTGCTAAATCAGAACTCTGCAGGTAGGCAATCTGCGGCCTGCCCCAGACTTGTCTCGTATCTCTGCTGGTTATCGCCGCACTGCCTCGAATAAACAACGTGATTATATGCGCATTGGAATATGCGGTGAGTGGCATACAGTCCCCTCTCGCAGCCGATGGCTAGCGCGGTTTATTTTTGCTCATGTTATGGGTAGTTGAAGCTATCGTCCGGACGCGTATGTAGAATTTTTAAATCGACATTATCGTCCGGACGATAGCTTCAACTACCCACATATGTTATTTTTCAAAGAGAAAGCTGAGGTATAGTTACAGCTGGGGCCTTCCTGTTCTTCACGCTAGCCGTCGGCTGCGAGAACCCCCTGTAAAGTCGCAAGGTGTAGATCACCTGTTCAGCAGGAGAATGACGGCGAACGCCTTTGGCATGTGGGGACTCTACCCCGCCAACTTTGACAAAGTTTTTTTTTTCCGGAATGCTACAACAACTAGTGAAATACTACTGTTCAAACTTGTGGCAACGTGCCGTTCCGAAAGCCTACAACGCCGACGCGGACCCGAATCTTGGGGGCTTCATTTGTCTTGCCATCGGTCCCTGAACCATGACTTTTGCATCCATACATGCCCCTCAATGTGCAACTCCGTCTTGACCGGTGATTAATATTTGAGGAAGATAACTTTGGGAGTAGCGAAACAAAAATATGATGAATACTTCGAAGCTCTTGCATCAACGTCAAGTGCCAATGCGGGGTTTATGAACATTGATCTCAGGTGAAGAAAGAGATAATACTCAATTAACAAGCAAGATACCAGCGCGAAATATGTAAAGAGTAGTGAAGTTGAAACAAGTAATATTCAGGCCGCCAACGCATCTCGCATTCCTCGTAGACTTGGAGTATGACTCTGACCACCCAAAGTCTCCAATCGAGCATTACAGCCCCCTTCAAGGAATTCTGAGACCCTCAGGACTCGAGCCGGTTTGAGGATGGCGCTGGTTGTTACAAATTTTGAACAACGACGTCTGGGCCATTGATGGGGTTTGCGCTAGCCGTGCTCCACTTGAACGATGGCGCTAACGCTGTCAAATGTTACACGCGCTTGATTTGGTGCTTACAAATCGAAAGGAGCACGAAGGAGTCTTCCAGTATACAAGGTGTGGGAGCTCAACATGACCGCTACATATCACGCCATTGTTCCCGCCTCTGTCGCAGCTTTGATCCAGGTATCTCTCTCCTGCAGCCCCTTGAACCACTTGTCTACATTAGGGTACTTCTTGAACACTTCTTTCCACCTACCTCCCTTCAAGGCTGCTCCATTGGGCAAATGAAACAGGTCCGCTAAGGTCAGCTCGTCTCCAACCAGATATTTCTGTTTAGCTAAAATCTTATCATAAACCGCGAGAACTGTATCAAGGTCTTTTTCGGCTTGTGCAACCCTTGCTTCGTCTGGGACACCAAGGCCTTTCATTCTGCAGAGCTTTTCATCAGGACACGTACTAGCAAAGCAGCAGGAAAAAGGGAATGCATATGCGTACGGTTTGATCACAAGTTCAGTCCCAATGGTCTCCGCGGCAGCGGCGAAATAGCTTTGCTCGACAGAACAAGCTTGCTCAAAGCGGCCATACGCCTCATCGCCCTCCGGAATCAGCTTCTTTCCTGAGGGGTATTTCCTAACGGAATTATTGGCGGAGATCCGACAATTGGGCCGCGAAACATTTACCGGTCAAGATACTTGCAAATGGCTCTACTTTCAAACATCACAAACCCGTCATCATCCAACACAGGCACCTTGCCGAAGGGCTGCAGCTTCATGTATTCTTCACTCTTCTGGTCGCCTTTCGCAATGTCGATGCGAATGAACTCGTATGGCAGCTCTTTCTCGAGAATCGTCACCAAGACGCGAGAAGTGGACATGGCAGAGCCGTAGAGTTCGAGGACCATTTTGGCTGTAGTAGTGGTGGATGAACTCGTGGCCGATGGAAGTTGCGAGCACTGGGACGCTCTTTTGATGGGTTGAGGAGGGTTGGGGGCGCAGGCGCGACGCTGCCGGGTATTTAATTTGTGCTCGGCTAAACGGGTCCCGAGGAATTGGAGCAAGCCGTTAGCACTACTGCATGGCGTGAGCACTAGACCGGAGATAAGGTGTGCCCTGACAGTTGATCCACCCGCTAGTGCTTACACGTTCGGTTACCGGAATATAAGGTCTACACGTTGGATAAACAAGGTACGAGCGATACCAACACCATGTGACAAGCACGTGCCAGGAAGCAATTGCAGATGGGCAGCTCGGATGTATAAGCACTAAAATTCAAAAAGCTCAGTTACGGACATTTGATGTAAGCACTAAACGTGGCTGGGAGTGCAATGGGGTATTTGACGGTATGGATAGGCGAGAATGGAAATGGCTGTAGCAGTAGTGGTGTCGCAGAACTTGTCACAATTATGCCTTCCACAAGCAACCCAGCACATGCCCCTATCGCTATCGTCGGACTAGCATGTCGCTTTCCAGGCGATGCTACCTCGCCGTCGAAGTTCTGGGATCTCCTGAAGAACGGGAGGGGTGAGTGCGCTCTGTGCACGTCGAGGTAGAACGCTACTAACAGCCTCAAAGATGCCTACTCGCCAACCACAGACCGGTATAACGCGGATGCCTTCCACCATCCAAACGCCAAAGACCGTCAGAATGTCTTGGCTACCAAAGGCGCCCACTTCCTCAAGGAGGATCCGTATGCGTTTGACGCGGCCTTTTTCAACATCACAGCAGCAGAGGCCGCTGCGATGGATCCGAAACAGCGCATAGCATTGGAAGTCACTTACGAAGCGCTGGAAAACTCCGGGAAGACACTCCAAAATATCGCAGGCACTCAGACGGCATGCTACATTGGTTCTTCTATGAGCGACTATCGAGATGGTGTCGTGCGTGATTTTGGCCACCTCCCCAAGTATCACCTCTTGGGCACCTCTGAGGAGATGATCTCCAATCGTGTTTCCCACTTCCTCGACATCCACGGCCCGAGCGCCACGGTCCACACGGCTTGCTCGTCGAGTCTCGTCGCGACGCATCTGGGCTGCCAAAGCCTGCGATCCGGAGAGTCGGAAATGGCCATCGTTGGGGGTGTTGGGTTGATCCTCGGCTTGGATGGGAACTTGCAGCTCAGCAACTTGGGATTCTTAAACCCTGAAGGCCACTCGAGGGCGTTCGACGAGAACGCAGGTGGCTACGGTCGCGGTGAGGGATGCGGAATTCTCGTGTTGAAGCGACTGGATCAAGCGCTTCAAGACGGAGACTCCATCCGCGCCGTGATTCGTGGCTCAGGCGTGAACTCAGATGGCTGGACACAAGGTGTGACGATGCCCTCAAGCGAGGCCCAGGCTGCTCTGATAAAATACGTGTACGAGTCGAATGGCTTGGACTACGGGTCAACTCAATACGTCGAAGCCCACGTAAGTAAACATATCCGATGATGACCGTGTGAAGTGAGCTGATGAGACATGCTCCAGGGTACCGGAACCAAAGTTGGTGATCCGGCAGAAGTGGGAGCAATTCACCGCACCATCGGGCAGGGCTCCACCAAGTCACGGAAGTTGTGGATTGGTAGCGTCAAGCCAAACGTAAGTGTACAACCAGTGTTGCCCTGAGAGCTTTGACTGACCATCAACAGATTGGCCATCTAGAGGCTGCTGCTGGTGTGGCTGGCATCATCAAGGGTGTGCTAGCCATGGAACACGGCTTGATTCCACCAAACATCCATTTCTCAAAGCTGAACCCCGCCATTCCTCTTGATGAGTGGAACATGGCAGTGCCTACAAAACTGACCCCCTGGCCCATCACCCAAGGCGCGCGGCGCATGAGCGTCAGTGGCTTCGGAATGGGGGGTACGAATGGACACGTTGTGTTGGAATCATTTAAGCCCGGACACAATTACGCCAACGGCTCTCTCACCAACGGCACCACCAACGGCACCACCAACGGCATCACCAACAGTACCACCAACGGTGTCAAAACCAACGGCTCTCTTACCAACGGCGGTCCTGCCAAGAGTACGGCCGTTCACAGCGGAAAGAGATTATTTGTCCTCAGCAGTCAAGATCAGGCCGGCTTCAAGCGTGTTGGCAAGGCGCTCACGGAGCATTTGGACAGCCTTGGCCCAGCCGCATCGACGCCAGAATATCTTGCCAACATTGCGCATACTCTCGCAGCTGCCCGATCTGGACTTTCTTGGCGGGCGAGCTTGCTGGCTGAGAGCGCCGCAGAGTTGTGGGAGAGACTATCAACAGAGCCGGGCGAGAACGCCGTCCGTGCAGCAAGCACCCAAGCACGCATCGGGTAAGTCCACCAACTCCAGTTCTGTATCCGCGGGGTCTAACTCGTGGCAAGTTTTGTCTTCACCGGACAAGGAGCTCAGTGGGCTCGAATGGGCATCGAGCTACTAGAACGCCCGGTCTTCAGGGACTCGGTTGCAAGATCTGCCGACATCTTGAAGTCTCTTGGATGTGAATGGGACCCCGTCACGGAGCTATCCAAAGGCAAAGACGAGTCGAGACTTGGCATACCCGCGATCTCGCAGCCCATCTGCTCGGTCCTACAAATCGCGCTGGTGGACGAACTGAATGCGTGGGGTGTTACGCCCTCGAAGGTTGTTGGCCATTCGAGTGGAGAGATCGCCGCTGCTTATGCCATGGGAGCGCTATCCCACCGCGATGCTATGGCAGTGGCCTATTTCAGGGGGAAAGCATCAGCAGGGCTCAAGCACCTCAAGGGCGGCATGATGGCTGTTGGATCCTCTCGAGAGGAAGCCAAGAAGCTCATCCTCGATACTAAGCTCAAGGGTGGCGCGGTGAGCGTCGCTTGCGTCAACTCTCCTTCGAGCGTCACCCTCTCGGGAGATGTCCCGGCACTTGAAGAGCTGAGAGCATTCTTGGAAGAGCGAGGTATATTCGCGCGGCGACTCAAGGTCGATGTCGCCTACCATTCTACTCACATGAACTCTGCCGTAGGCGAGTACTTTTCGTCCATTGCCGACGTCGAGCCTGCACAGCTATCCGAAGGACACCCCGTCATGGTGTCGAGTGTCACGAACAGCGAGGTAGATGCCGAACTGTTGGGTCCCTCCTACTGGGTCCGCAATCTGATCTCGCCCGTGCTGTTCGCCGACGCCGTCAAAGAATTGGTGAACCCTTCCGACGGCGATGGAAAGAACACGGTCGATCTGCTCGTTGAGGTTGGCCCGCACAGTGCACTGGGTGGGCCAGTTGAACAGATCCTGTCCCACCACGGCATCAAGAACGTCGCCTACAGCTCCGCCCTCACGCGTGGTGAGAATGCTGTTGATTCTTGCCTGAAGCTCGCTGGCAATCTGTTCCTCCAGGGAGCACAGTTCGACATGCAGAAGGCCAACAGTGACTCCCATTGCCGCCTCCTTACCGATCTGCCTCCGTACCCATGGTAAGTCTGACAACCAACGTGCCGCAAAAGCCGCGTGCTGACGTCGCCATGTAGGAACCACTCCAAGACCTTCCGCGCCGACTCGCGCATCAATAGAGAATTCATCGCACAAAAGCTCCCAACACGAAGCCTCCTCGGCGCGCAGCTCCCCACCATGGCCGAAACCGAGCACCAATGGCGCAGCTTCATCCGACTCTCCGAGGAGCCATGGCTCCGCGGTCACACGGTCGGCAGCACGGTGCTCTTCCCCGGCGCCGGCATCGTGAGCATCATTCTGGAAGCTGCTCGGCAGCTAGTCGACCCAGGCAAGACGGCGCGCGCCTTCCGGCTGCGCGACGTCAATCTCTTCGCCGCCATGGCGCTGCCGGAGGACCAGGCGACCGAGGTCATCGTCCACGTGCGGCCGCACCTCATCGCCACCACCGGGTCGACGCCGGCGAGTTGGCTGGAGTTCACTGTCTCCTCGTGTGTGGGGATGGACCAGCTGCGAGACAACGCGCGAGGGTTGGTGGCGATCGACTACCACGAGCAGCGGAGCGCGCAGATGGCCGAGGAAGACGCCATGATGGATGCCGCGCGGATCGCCGAGTACCAGCGCATCCGCGAAGAGTGCCCGGAGACGTATTCGAAAGCGCGGTTCTACGAGCACATGGCCAAGTCCTCGTGGAACTACGGAGATGCCTTCCAGGGAGTGGAAACTTGCTATCCGGGCTACGGAAAGACTGCGTTTGACGTCAAGCTGGCCGACATCGGAGACACATTCAGCAAGGGCCAGCTTGATCGGCCGTTCCTCATCAATGCTGCAGCTCTCGACTCCGTGTTCCAAAGCTGCCTGGGGGCTACGTACAACAACGGCGCCTTCGAGTTTGACAAGCCGTTTGTCCCAACTTCAATAGGCGAGCTGGAGATATCTGCTGACATCTCGGCCGATGACGGCTATGTGGTGCCGGGATTCTGTCGGGCGGAGAGATATGGCTTCAATGAGCTGTCTGCAGATATCGCTGTTTTCGATAACGACGTTTCCAAGGTCGTCCTGTCGGTGAAAGACTTCCGAACCTCCGAGCTCGAGATGGATCCAGGCAAGGGCGATGGAGACAGCGTTGAGGTCGACCCGGCCGATATTACATCCGAGGTCAAATGGAACCATGCCCTGGGTCTGCTCAAGCCGGAGGAGATTAGTCGGGTAGTGGGCCAATTCCCGCCTCATGCTAGGCTCGCCGAGGTAAGTTCAGCGTTGGCACACATGCACTCAAGATAAAACGCAGGGATAATTTACAACTAACGTGGAATGTAGCTCATTCGCCTGGCACTCCACGAGAATCCATCAGCAACGGTCATCGAGTTGATCTCTGAGGCAGCTCATTATAGCAACGCAGCTATATCGAAACTGCCTGCAAGCGACATTCATCCAAGCCGCATCCGTTATGCTGTGGCAAGTCCCGGCGAAGGCGGTCAGAGCGATGGGAACCCATTTGGCCAACTTCTCTCCCTCGGCGAAAACAATGCTCTGGTGCCCGCTGATAATGCTCCCTCCGACCTGCTGATCATTTCGCACGAGCCCTCGGACTCCAGCAGTCTGGAGAAGCTCATTGACCTTGCAAAAGAGCAAATGGCCAAACCCGACGCCACTATCATCGTGACTACCAGCAATGATGCTGCAGCCACAGCATTGGTTGGCAGGGGCTTCCAGATATTTTCAGGCCTCGAAGGCGGCAAATCGATCGCCCTGTATTCCAGCCGGGAATCCCAACAGGAGGTAGTCACTAATGGCTCGTCGGACCACGAAATTACCGTCCTTGAGCCGTCCATAGCCACGTCCGCCGCCAAAGAATTCAGTTCTGTGCTCCAGAGATCTCTCCAACACCAAGGCTATTCTGTCTCAACAGCCTCTTGGGACGATAGCATCGGCGCCGACAATGTCAAGGGAAAGACATATATATCTTTGTTGGAACTCGAGAGCCCACTTTTGGATAATCTCTCTGAGCGCGATTTCGAGAATCTCCGAACAATGGTGTCGACCTGCGAGCGGCTCCTCTGGATCACCTGCGGCGATGACCCAGCTTTCGGAATGGTGGACGGCTTTGCACGTTGCATGATGAGCGAGAACGCCAGCATCAAGTTCCAAATCATGCATCTCAGCAAGACAACAGGACACCAGCACGGTCCCTCTCTTGGAACTCGAGTCCTCGCCTCGAAGAGTAGCGACAATGAATATCGGGAAGTGGGTGGCATCCTCCAGACCGCTCGCATTTTCAAGAGCCAGCAGCAGAACGAAAGCGTCCGCCACCATCTGGAAACCTCCGTTCGCAACGAGACCGTTGTCGGTGGAGGTGAAGCTCTCCGACTGACTATCGGCAAGCCTGGTCTTTTGGATACGTTGAGATTCGTCGTGGACGAACGCATGGGTCCTCCACTTGGAGATGACGAGGTCGAAGTTCAAGTCATGGCTACAGGCATCAAGTAAGTTGCTAACCTCCCCCTTCTGATCCAGTAGACGTCATGCTAACGGAGGTGGCCCGTAGCTTCCGAGATGTCATGGCTTGCATGTCTCTGATTCCCGTCAAAACCCTGGGCCTAGAGGCCAGTGGTGTTGTTGTGAGAGCTGGAAGCAAGGCAACCGACTTCAAGCCCGGTGATCGCGTCTGCACCGTCGGCTTCGCACTCCACGCGACCAGAATCCGAGTTCGCCGTGATGGACTCGCCAGGATTCCGGACTCCATGTCCTTCGAGGATGCAGCTGCATCCCCTGTCGCACACATGACGGCATACTACGCATTTATCTGCGCCGCCAAGCTCCGTAGAGGCCAGTCTGTGTTGATTCATGCAGCAGCGGGAGGTGTGGGTCAAGCGGCAATACAGTAAGCATCATTTCTCTGTTATTCCTCCTTCGTGGAGTTGCACCTTGGTGACATTTTACGTTTGCAGGATGGCCAAATACCTGGGGCTTGTCATCTATGTCACGGTTGGCACAGAAGACAAGCGGAAGCTGGTCATTGAGGAGTACGGAATTCCCGAGGAGCACATATTTAATTCCCGTGACTCCAGCTTTGTGAAGGTGAGAATCTTTTAGCTGCACAATCCCTCTTTTCAATTCATCATTTGCTGATGACTCAACAGGGCATCAATCGAGTCACAGGTGGGCGTGGCGTCGACTGCGTTCTCAACTCTCTGTCGGGCGAGCTGTTGAGAGCTTCCTGGAGCTGTCTTGCCATGTTCGGACATTTTGTCGAGATCGGCCTGCGCGACATCAGCAACAACATGCGCCTTGACATGCGGCCTTTCAGCAAAAGCACATCGTTCACCTTCGTCAACAACCACAACCTTTTAGAACAGGATCTGGAAACGTACTACAAGATGTTTCACGACTGCTTTGACCTGGTAGAGAAGGGAATTCTCCGTGCACCCAGCCCTGTGGTTTCGTATCCAGTTGGCCAGGTCGCAGAAGCATTCCGAACCATGCAACAGGGCAAGCATCGTGGTAAGCTCGTACTGTCGTTCCCGGATGGCGCCCAAGCTCCCGTTCTTCGGGAGGCCAAGGACTCCCTGAAACTCGACCTCGAGGCTACGTACCTCTTCGTCGGCGGCTTGGGCGGCTTGGGCCGCAGCCTTTCCAAGGAGTTCGTGGCATCAGGGGCTCGGAACATCGCCTTCATCTCACGATCCGGCGACACCACGCCTCAGGCCAAGGCCGTTTTGTCCGAGCTCGCCGCCGGCGGGGTACGCGTCAAGGCCTATCGCGCTGACATATCCGACAACGCCTCCTTCCTCGCCGCCATGGACCAGTGCGCCCGGGACCTGCCGCCCATCAAGGGCGTGATCCAGATGGCCATGGTCCTCCGCGACATCGTCTTCGAGAAGATGTCGTACGCCGAGTGGACCGTCCCCGTCGGGCCCAAGGTGCAGGGCACGTGGAACCTGCACGCCTACTTCACGCACGCGCGCCCGCTCGACTTCATGGTCATCTGCTCGTCCAGCTCCGGCATCTACGGGTACCCCAGCCAGGCGCAGTACGCCGCCGGCAACACGTACCAGGACGCGCTGGCGCACCACCGCCGCAGCCAGGGCCTCAAGGCCGTCTCCGTCAACCTCGGCATCATGCGCGACGTCGGCGTGCTCGCCGAGACGGGCACCAGCGGCAACATCAAGCTCTGGGAAGAGGTCCTCGGCATCCGCGAGCCGGCTTTCCACGCGCTGATGAAGAGCTTGATCAACCAGCAGCAGAGCGGCTCTTGCCCCGCCCAGGTGTGCACAGGGTTGGGGACGGCAGATATCATGGCTGCGCACAGGCTGCCGCGCCCGGACTACTTCGAGGATCCGCGCTTCGGCCCGCTGGCCGTTGCTAATGTTACCGCGAACGGCTCGTCGGAAGGGCAGGGTTCTGCTGCGTCGGTCGCGGCTGCGCTCGGGAAGGCGGCGAGCATGGAGCAGGCTGCGGAAATCATCACCGAGGCGTTGGTTCAGAAGACGGCCGACATCCTCCAGATGCCCGCTTCGGAAGTCGATCCTAGCCGGCCGCTGTATCGCTACGGCGTCGACTCCCTTGTGGCGATTGAAGTGAGGAACTGGATCACGAGAGAGCTGAAGGCGAACATGGCCTTGTTGGAGATTCTGGCGGCCGTGCCGATTGAGAGCTTTGCTGTCAAGATTGCTGAGAAGAGCAAGCTGGTGACGGGATTATAGACTGTAACTTTGTTTGGGATAGATAGATTGGGTAGTTTGTGCAAAACCGGCAGAGTTTAGACAGTGAATGGAATCTTCTAGTTTCTCTACGTATGGGTTGATAGTCCTCGCGATTCTCCTTAGTGTACAACACCTCAAGTATGATTCCCATTCAATTCATATCACCCTCCACCACTAGAACTCTTGTTCATCATATAGCACTTTTCAAATAGAATTTTATGGCAACGTGGCAGGGCACAACGGCTGTTGAATTTAGACAAATGGACAGTTACGAATCTATACCAAAGTCCTTTCATCACCATGTTATGTGAAGAGACTGGCACCACCGTGTTTCGCCGAACCATTCGCACCAACAGTCGTGCATGAAGCCACCTACAGACCCTACGATCCAGTTTCTACTAGGAGTAGAGCCAAAAAGACCCCTGTTTGTATAAGCACTAAATAAGCACTAGAAGCAGATCATTGCGGCTCTATAATCACCGAGATCCTGTGCATTAATGCCCGTCGGTGTAAGCACTAACGAATGCCCCCGGAACGCGGCAATGATGAGGCTCTCGGCAAAAACAAAGAAGCCGATTGCGTGATGCATACATAATTCCAAGCCCTCGGTACAACATGCGCAGAGCAACACTCGCACGGTTGGAGTATTGATAAGAGCCTAGTTCCACTTTCCGGCGGAATCTTAATCACGGCCAATACCATTCAACGTCAATAAAATGAGTGCTTACAGTTCAGACATTGTCCCAAAGATCGAGGCTATCCTAGCCAAAGCGAAGGAGCTCAAGGATGACGATCTCTCTGCTCGAATGAGCTTGATGACGCAAGTCGACCATCTCTATCAAGATCTGGAATCTCCAATTGACTTTGTAAGCTTTACCTCATGGGGAACGCCGTGGAGCCAAAAATAGCTGACCTTAATCAGTTCTTCCAACAATGGAAATCTGTAAGACTCACACAACGTCATTGGATGCTCCCTTGAAAGTCTCCTGTATGTTAATCGGTAGCAACAGGTGACGGTCTTCACCTGTCTCGATATCGCCATCAAGCTGGGAGTCTTCGAGAAAATGAAAGACAAGGACAACATCAGTGCTCGAGAGCTCGGTGATCTTGTGGGTGTAGACCCAGGCGTTATAGGTTGGATATACCTTCTCGAAGCCCACGGTGGCTACTACTGACTGTCAATCGATATAGTGCGGCCGATGAGAGTTCTTGTTGCGACCGGAATTGTCGCCTCCCCGCGCGAGGAGATATATTCTCACACGCCAAAATCTCTGAGCTTCGTCAGGGGTAAAGAGACTGCGGTCAATTCTTTTGAGTTGATGTAAGCTCTAAGCTTCATCCCTGCACAGATCCCTCGCGCTGACCATACCCATTTCGTAGCGCACTCTATACCAAGAGCTACATCACGCTTCCTGAATACCTGAAGACGAGGCCATCAGCGGATCTGCTCGACATCCGCAAGACACCGTACGCCTGCGCCTACGGCATGGAAGGCAAAACCTTCTACGAGGCGCTGTCTTCTGATCCAGAGCATCTCGAAATCTTCAACCGAACGATGGACGAGCCCACCACCGAATGCGGCATGTTCCCGTGGTCGTCTCTCAAAGAAGACGTAGAAGCCGAGCCGGAGCGGCCCTTCATCGTCGACATCGGCGGCGGAAGCGGCAGACTTCTCCATTTTGCGAAAGCGGAGACCAAGGATGCCTTTGGGACTTCGTCGAAGTTGGTTCTTCAGGAAAGACCCGATGCCCTCGAGCAACTCGATTCAGCGCAGAAAGCGGGCATAGAGGTGATGGCCTATGACTTCCATAACGAGCAGCCGATCAAATGTACATACAAAGGTCTACCTCTGTGTGGCTTACTATATGGTGCTAACCAGCGTCAGGTGCACACATCTACCATTTGGGTCATATTTTGCACAATCACCCTGACCATGTTTGCCGGGTTATCCTGAAGCGAGTTGCGGAAGCAATGTCTCCGAAGTCGCGTCTTCTGATCGCCGATGCTCTCCTTCCTGCTCAGACAGAAGCTGGCAAATGCATGAACGGCTACTTGATTGACGTAAGTAAGCCCTCAGAATCTTGAGTGGAAATCCGGGCAAATATGGTGACGCTCGCTTCTTCGATTATTGCACTGGCTAACAGCGGATTTTAATGTTTAGATTCTTGGACTGGCAACGGGTGGTAAAGAGAGGACCGAGAAGGATGTTGCAGCTCTGTTAGATGCTGAAGGGTTGGAATTGGTCAAGGTATGGCACGGCAAGGCGGGCTGGCAGGCGGTGATCGAAGCCAGGTTGAAGAGCGGTTGATGTCTGGATGTTGACTCAAACATCGCGCTACAAATGATGTCTCTCGTATTTTCATCTATCATACGCTGTCCTGCGTTTGATCTCTCAGATTTTATGCATATCTTTATCATCGTACCTTACCATCTACTATAATCACGAGGGAGTGATATTGACCTGGAAAAAGACATCTTGAAGCTTCCCACGACGTCTATTTTCAACGCCGCACATGCCCAGATTCGAAGAACTATGTTCAAGGCCGCCACAGCGACCCCAGTCAAAGCACCGCCAGAGATCAACACAAAAGCATCTCCGTGTTCGGATCGGCGTTTGGTAATTGTAGAATGAAGCGTGACTGTCTCGGATGTTGTGGCTATTGAAACAATTAGATTGCGCACGTGTGAGGTGGGAAAAGAGCCAGTGCCCTTCGTCAGCCTGCAGCCTATCTCTCATACCCATTTCGTGCCTCATCCTCCCATGCCCCGACCTTTACATGCAACGGTCACCGCTTGATCGTGCACAGTCCGTTTATCCGTTGCATTGGGTAAAACATGCTCCTTATCACCGCAGACAACGGCTGTAGTCTTGACTAAGCGCTCTAGACTTCATACTGCATACTGATAAGTCACGTTCTAGAACAGTCGCCTGGTCATCCTATTTGGGAAACCGGCTAGAAGCAAGCCTCTTAGCCTCTCGCGATCGGGTCAAATCGTATCAGAAAGAACTTGGCATTCGTCGATAGCAGTCGCGCAAGCAGGAAGGATCTTTGATTTTGCTCTATATCTACGATGTTCTAGATCATGTGTTCCAGCGTCCCCCTCTCTTGTAGGTGAAGAAGAAAGAGCTTGGTGTAGGCGAGACTTGCAGAGACGACAAGGTAGGATGGGGTCAAAGCGTTGGTGGCATAGATAAAGACTGCACTTCAGTCACCAGAGGGTTCCTGGTCTCGAAAGAATACCTTACCATAACTCTTTGAAAGAGATCGTCTGCGAAATGAAGGTCTAGGCTTCGTCTCTTGCTTGTCTATAGGAGCATTCGGCCATCGTGGTACGGATGAGGGATGTCAAAGCCATTCATTGATGCGTGATGTGCGATGGTCGGTAGGTATGTGTGGCTGTGGTGGTGGCAGCAGCAAGCCCGCTCAGTCGGCGGTGGCACCGACATGTATGCGTGCGACGGATGCGGGGCGTGAGAAACTGGTGTGTTCAGGTCCCGGGAGGCTTCCACTTGACCATACGAAGCGCGCGTGTAGTCTTCCGGTCTAGCCCTTGACGCCCACGGGGCTGCTCTGTCATAGAGATGGTGCATTCGCTGCGCATGGTATGGAACTGATCCAGAGGTGTGCGTACACGCGCAAGAAGGCTGCGTGTTTGCGAATAACGGACGAGTCCGTTGCCGGGGGAACGCGCCGCAGTCGTGGCTCATTGTTTGGCAGTGCTGATGAGGCGCCCTCTGCGCGCAGCCGTTATGAAAGCTAGTTAGTGCTTGCTCCATGCTGCCACTGCTGAAGGGGTATGGCGTGCTTCCAGCGGTGGGTGGGTGCATGCATGAGAGCTGTGTAGTTGGGGCGGATTGTTGCAACGGCGTGACGCAATCATTGTTGAACCGCGGGGACTGTTGCAGGAGTGAAGCGGCGTAGAAGCCGTGTGTCGGCCGCTGATGGCTCCCGGCATGGAAAGGGTATGATGGGATCCCAGGGTTTGATTGTTCAGTCGAGGTTTGGGGAGTAAATTGTTGTACTGGCATAGCGCCGTCATCGCTGAACGGCGGGGTTCGCTGCTGCAGCGGCACATCGGACGTGAAAATATCGTACAAGTCCTGTATGCTCTCCGGTTGGCTATCGAGTGGAGAGAAGTCTGGAACGGATTCAGGAGTGGACGGCTCCTCGGGTGTGAGCTCAGGTGTTGTCGTCTTTGTTCGTTCTAACCGCTGCTTTTGTTTTATGCCTGTGGAAACATTGCATTTAATTAGCATATTTGAATAAATCTAAGCCGTATCTGGAGGGGCGACGAGTGCCGCTCACTTACGGTAGTTTCGTTGAGCGATCCTACTCTGGATCCGACGGCGCTCCTCGAAATCCGATATCTTGGTCCAGTCTTCGTTTGGGTTTGCACAAGCACTGAAAGCGCTGACAACGCTCTGAGATGTGCGAAGGGGAGTGGCAGGATACTGCGATACCGAGTTTCTGGCTGCTGGATTCATCTTTGATCGATCGTACACGACTGCTGTGGTGCTGCAGTATGTATCAAGTTGAAGGGTAACTATAAGTAGATTGAAGGGACAGGCCAGGCGTCTACTGAGTCCAGAGGATCACAGATGGCATCATATCAGCATATTTCCGGAGTCCGTGTTCCATCCTACGGCTTGACCCGGGCCCGAGACAGGGATCCTAGCGAGCGATAAAGCAAGCGGATTCTCAGCGGGTATTTTGGGCCGCTGATGGATTCGCCAAGATCGAGCGCTTGCGCTCGCAAATGGCGTAAATTTACGTACTTGCAAGCCACTTAATTAATAACTTACGAGTAAAATTAGGAGTAGATATCTACAATTAGAGGCTTGGTATTTCTAATTTTATGGTTGCTAGCAGCCCCGAGGATGAGGGAGGGAAAGGGTCCTCGATGCACAGACGTACTCAGCAGACGAGGTTCACGCTTGGCAAGGCAACACAATGCAGGCTGCCTCGCTGTCCATGCCTTGTAAGATAAGATTGAGGAGCCGCATTAGCGCGTCATCTCTTACCATCTTGGCAAGACTTCGAGTCCCTTGGACCTTACCTTCGTAGGCTAAGCGCTTACCTTAAACAGTATCTTCGGACCTGGGTAGAGCTATGAGAAGGTGTATATGCCGCCAGACCGGAGTGACTAATCTACTATACTGATTAGCGGAATGATGTTTGTGAATCTGCGAATAGTCGAATGGCGAGATTGATATGCACATTGCTCGGTCTGGGCTCACTTTTTGAAGAAGGCAAAACACGTAATCGATGCGAAAAGCCTCAAATAAACCTATCTTTTGCGGTATGCCTTCTACTAGCCCGATTTACAGATCTCCTACGCTTCGGTCCTGGCTATGGTCAGAAGAAATTGTAAAGAAGTTCCATCTAGTATGAGCAGTATGAGCGGTAACTGCTATATTGTGAGTAAGATTGAGAACATTGAACTAGGTTCGTCATAAAAGACGAAGTTCCTCAAGATCTGAAAGAGAAATCTAGGGTAAGAATTCCTTTTCCTGGAGGGTCACGCTAAAGAACGGTACATGCTCAAGCGAGTGAGCAAAATGGGCTAGTATAAAGGCTTCAGCCCACAACACCAAGTTGGCAACGCGGTCGCCACCGTGCAGAAAGCAATTTTTTCCAGTGATTCAGTATGTCTTCCCTTACACAAAAACAATGCAGTGACTCATGCTCTCAGAACGAAAGGTTGTTAAAACTGTCGCAGGGAAGTCCTGTAGGCCAAAGCCATCCGTCATGAATTATTGGCGAACAAGAAACGGCCAAGGCTGATGGTTTAACAAGCTATGAAGGATGCAGCGATCCTCAGGCGTTTGCGAATTTGTATCAACTGACCAACTCTGAATCATTGTAAGCATACAAGGGCTTACGCATAAAAGGCGCCCACTCGTCCAGGGAGGTGAGCATGAGATGATTTATTAGCGTGCGCATGGCAGACGGAGAAGGACGACCTCTCACGCGACGACGCCTATTGTACGCCTAATGCGGGGTAACTCTATGCAGCGGTCTACAAGGTGACACCAATGAAGATTATCGTGCACGCATAGCGAATTTCCCACAGTCGTTGGCGAGGGTTAGCCTATTACCATGTATATTATATGCTGAGATATGTAAACTCAGTAGCTACTAAGCCTACTACTACGGTAGGAGAGATCGCCGATTCGCTTGCTTAATACAACAAGCGGCCGTTATGCGTATTAACCTAGCTAAGGGCTTAATCTGGCAATTTCAATCAAGCAGGTCAAAATGACCTTGTCGCAAGCCACTTGCTCCACACTTGTCGAGCTGCTTGCGCTTGCTGAGAGCCCAGCTTCGGTGACCGACGTAATAATGTTGGTGAGAATGTCATGCGAGATAGGATTTGCGCAGATAAGCACTAACCAATTTCGGATATATGCAGGCACCGCACCTGGGGTAAGCGCTACGTGTAAGCACTAGCGGAGTCGGTTGCCGGCCGATCAAACCCCCCGGTTCATCGCGCGACTCAGCTTCCAGTGGTATTGGTTTTCTACCCGCAAGTAACGTGAAAGTATATCTGAATTTTCGTATCCTATATAATTTCTTGGGCTAACCTTTGCGAGTGTAACAGCCACGTTCCACACTGCCGCTTAGCAACATGGCATCCAGTCCGCAGACAATCCTCTACTTTGGAGACCAGACAGACTCCTTCGTTGACGGGATCGATCAGCTTTACAGACAAGCTGCAACAACACCATGGCTCCAAACATTCCTCGACGATCTATGTCGGGTGGTCAAAGAAGAATCAGCAGGAATGGATGCGGCTCTACGAGACAACCTCGGCGTCTACTCCAGCCTTCTTGACCTCGCGGATCGATATCGTTACACAATCGACGAACTTGGCATGGCGAATTCTGTTCTGATACACGCCGTGAGAGCGGCAATGCTCCTACAGTAAGTCGTGGTAGCAAGATTGGGTGCATTGACCTTGCTAACTGGCAAAAGGTGGGTGAAACGAGAGCCGCAGCTCCTGAGCACGACTGGACCCCAGCCTGAATCGCTCGGAATTTCTGGGGGACTGATCCATCTCTGCGCGCTAGCCATTGCTAGAGATTTTTCATCATTATACGCTGCGACTCTTGAGATGGCGAGGCTATTTGTCAGGCTGTGCAGGTTCACCTCAGTACGATCGAGGGCGATAGAAGACCGTCCTGGCACCTGGGGCTGGGCTGTATTGGGCATGGAGCAAAACGAACTCAGAAAAGTGCTTGACCACTTCCAACAGAGCATGGTAAGAGACAGTGTAGATAGCCTTCTGGCGCATGTGCTAACTTTTACGGAATAGGGCATCCCACCCATCAAACGAGCACAGGTTGGTGTGACAGGAGACCGATGGAGCTCCGTAATCGGGCCACCGACCGTCCTGGAGCTCGTCATGCACAAATGTCCAGCACTGCGAAACCTCCCGAAGAATGAACTGAACCTGCACGCCTTCCAACATGTCGTCACCGTGTCCCAGGCCGATCTCGACTACATTGTCGGCACTTCGGCTGTTCTTGAAAGCCCTATTCTGCCCGACTTCAGGGCCTGGGGCATGGACGACCCCCAAGCCACCTACACCAGCTGGGGAGACCTTCTGAGAGCCGTTGTCCTTCAGGTCTTGTCGAAACCATTGGATATCACGAAGGTTGTTGGCCAGCTCGTTTCCTGGCTGGGCCCACGAGATCTTGATGTGAAGGTTGTTGGTCCCAGCAGCCATGCATCTTACCTGGCCAGTGCCCTGAAGAGCGCAGGCAGCACCGCCTCATTCCGCACCGACAAATCCCTGGAAGAAACAGACCTCCCCGGCTCAGGCCGAATTGCCATTGTAGGAGTGGCGGGGCGGGGCCCGAGCAGCGACAATATCGAAGACCTCTGGAACGTCATCATGTCGAAGCAAGACCTGTGCGAAGAGATTCCCCAAGATCGCTTCAATATCGAAGAATTCTACTGCAGTGAGCATCAGGAAAAGTGCACAACGACCACGCGGTTCGGGTGCTTCATGGACAAACCCGGCAACTTCGATCCTCGCTTCTTCCGTGTATCGCCGAGAGAAGCGCTGCTGATGGACCCAAGCCATCGCCAGTTTTTGATGAGCGTCTACGAGGCTCTTGAGGTGGCCGGATACTCGGATGGGCAGACTACAGCGATAGATCCGAGAAGAGTGGCAGCATTCTACGGGCAGTCTAATCACGACTGGCACATGATGAGCCACGACGTTCTCGGCTGCGACGCATTCACTTTGCAGGGAGCTCAGCTTGCATTCGGTAAGTCTTGGTCTTCTCGTCAGAAGTCATTTGTCTATTATATTCTGACTTTCGGAACACAGGGGCTGGCCGCGCCGCCTTCCATTTCAAGTGGGAGGGTCCAACCTACTCGCTTGATTCTGCTTGTGCATCCTCAACCTCGGCAATGCACCTCGCCTGCATGAGCCTGCTCACCAAGGACATTGACATGGCCGTTGTAGGGTCGGCCAACATCTTAAGTTCCCCGCATTCATGGGTCTGCCTCAGCAAATCTGGAGTTCTGTCCAACACCGGTAACTGCAAAACCTATCGTGATGACGGAGACGGTTACTGTCGAGCCGATTTTGTCGGAACAGTTGTCCTCAAGCGCCTGGAGGATGCTGTTGCGCAGAACGACAACATCCTGGCAGTGGTGGCAGGCTCCGGAAGAAACCACTCGGGCAATTCCACCTCGATTACGACATCCGATGCCGGTGCTCAGGAACGCCTCTTCCGTAAGGTTATGCAGAACGCCCAAGTCTCGCCGCAGGATATCTCGTATGTTGAAATGCATGGAACTGGCACTCAAATTGGAGATCCGGCAGAAATGGGTGCAGTTACAAGCATTTTCAAACAACGGAAAGGGCCAGAGCCGTTGACAGTCGGCAGCGTCAAAGCAAATGTCGGCCACAGCGAGGCGGTAAGCTCCAACAACGTACTCATGGCTTCTTTATTCCAATCTGACATTCTGATCCATAGGCTGCCGGCATGGCTTCATTGCTAAAATGTATCATGATGTTTCAGGTACGTCAGCTGCATGCGAGTGTGATACCCAGAATCCACTAACCCTTTGGCGCAGAACGATACAATGCCGCCCCAGGCTGGAATGCCACACACTCTCAATCCCAACTTTCCGTCTCTGTCCGAACTCAAGATTGACATTCCGTCAGAGCCAAAGGAATTCAAGACTATTGGCAAGAAGCCGAGACGTATCCTTCTCAACAACTTTGACGCAGCGGTACGTTGCCTCCTGTCATGGACATTCACGTATCCCTTACTAAAGCGGCTGTGCACAAGGGTGGAAATGCATGCATACTGCTGGAAGACTATACAGCTGAGGCGAAACATGGCATTGACCCTCGATCCAGTCATGTCATTGTGACCTCTGCCAGAACACCGGCTGCACATCTAGCCAACAGGCGCAAGCTTCTCGAATGGCTACGGGCAAATGAAACGGTCAATATTCAAGATGTTGCCTACACGACTACTGCCAGAAGGATGCATCACCCCATCCGCTCCGCTTACACTGCATCGACAACCCAAGAGTTGATTAGCAAGCTGGCGGCAGATGGTTCAAACGCACAGCCTTCGCGCGCATCACCAATCGTCTTCGTTTTCACCGGGCAGGGGTCCCACTATGCAGGCATGGGGAGCGAGCTGTACTCTACATGTGGCCCATTCCGCGAGACAGTCGACCTATGCGTAAGCATTTGTGAGCAGCACAACTTTCCTGCTTTCGTCGACATCATCACCGATAAAGGCGTCGACATGTCAACCAAGGACACTATGCAGACTCAACTGGCTGTTGTCACGCTGGAGGTTGGCCTGGCTGCGTTCTGGAAATCTTGCGGCATCCAACCATCGATGGTCATGGGACACTCCCTGGGAGAGTATCCTGCTCTCCATGTCTCTGGCGTTCTCTCGCTGGCTGACATGCTCTATCTCGTGGGCCACCGGGCTCGTCTGCTGCTGGAGCGATGCGAAGCCGGTGCCTGCTCCATGCTCGCCGTTGCCGAATCAGCAGATACCGTCCGAACGCTCTTGGACGCAAGACCAAACTCATCCTGCACAATTGCCTGCAGGAATAGCCCGAGTGCCACTGTCGTCAGCGGGAGCGTCGATGACGTTGCAGAGCTCCGGACAGCTGTGAACTCGCCTTCCACGACGCTCCAGGTCCCGTACGGCTTCCACTCTTTCCAGGTGGACCCGATGCTCGACGATTACGTCGCTCTTGCAGGAGGCGTAACGTATTCCGCACCAACAGTCTCTGTTGCGTCGACTCTGCTCGCTTCCATTGTCGACACATCTGGCGTTTTCAACGGGTCGTATCTCGGCCAACAGACCCGGCAACCCGTGGACTTCGTCGGTGCGCTCAACGCCGCGAAAGCGAAGCTGGCTGACCCCGTCTGGATTGAGATTGGCCCCAGCCCCGTTTGCAATTCTTTCGTCCGAAAGACTCTGTCCCCGTCCCCTGGCAAGATCATGTCCAGCCTGGAAAAAGACACTGACGCTTGGGTCTCCGTTTCCAAGTGTCTTGCTGGCGCCTACACGAATGGCATCGCCATCGACTGGCTAGCACTACATGCCCCGTTCGAGGACGGTTTGAAGTTGCTTAGACTGCCGTCATACGCGTGGGATTTGAAAGACTTTTGGATCACCCACACCGAATTGAACAAGAAAGAGCCGGGCCCTGCTCCCGCTCTCGCAACAGAGCCGGAGGTTTCGACGTGTGCGCAATACCCTGTCCACAAATCGCTCTCCCCGAAGCTCGAGGTGACTCTGCGGGCTTCGATGGGCAGCCCTGGATTCACGGCTCTCGTCGACGGCCATCGCATCCGAGGAATGTCGGTTGTTCCGGGGAGCGTCTTCTGCGAGGCAGCCTTGGCTATCGTCAAATACGCCCTCCAGTACGGCCAACGCCCGAACATGGCGAACACGAGGCTTACCATCAAAGACATATCTCTGAAGCGGCCACTCACGAGGGGCCTCGTTGGTGCTGATGGCGAGCTGCATACGAAGGCTCTCGCCGAGAACGTGTCTGACAATAGCATTCGAGTGTCATGGGAGGCGGCTTCAGAGAAGTCCTCCTATGATCTCGGTAGCTGCGTCGTGACTGTGCTCGATGCGAACAAGCTCCAGGCCGGCTGGGACCGCATCTCCTATTTCGCCAAGGCCAGAATGGACGAACTGACCAGGAGTGTCAAGAACGGCCACGGACACAGGATGCTTCCGGGAATCTTCTACGCGCTCTTCTCCAGTACGGTGGAGTACGATTCGACCTTCAAGTGCGTCAAGGAAGTGTTCGTTTCCAGCAACTTCGAGGAAGCCGCCGCTGAGGTCGTTCTTCGCGAACATCCACAGGAAACCCGGTTCGTCGGATCGCCTTACTGGGGAGAGAGCCTGGTGCATTTGGCGGGCTTCGTGGTCAACGGGAACCCTGATCGGCCGAACACCAAGACAACTTTCATGATGGACAGTTTCGACTCCTTCGAGCAGACTGTCGATCTGGAGCCAGGGAAGCCGTACTTCACCTACGTCCGTGTTTCCCATCGGGACGAAAGCACAGCAAGCTGTGATGTATACGTCTTCGATGCGGAAAGGCTGGTTATGCAATGTTCTGGTCTCCGTTTCCATGAAGTTAGCAACGACGTCCTGGACCGACTCCTGGGAAGCTCGACGAGTGGTTCGAGGGTCCACAACAGCATTGCTGCGGGAGGCATGTCGGAAAAGCGAGATCATGTGACAGCAGAGCCAAGGCACAGCTCGAAGAGCCATTCCAATGTATCGCAGGAGAAGATGGTTCAGATTTCGACACCGCCGAGCGAAGAGGCCGTTAGTTCGAACACCGAGGTCTTCCAAATCATCCTCGAAAGTATTTCGAAGGGCACTGGAACAGAAATTGCCGATTTGACCGATGATACGGTATTGGTTGAATTAGGTGGGTCTTCAATCCTGAATGTTGTTTACAATTTCGCTGACTTCCAACTCGTTGATAGGCGTTGACTCTATAATGGGAATCGAAATCGCCTCCCGGGCCAACAGCATTACAGGCCTAGAAATTCTACCATCCTTCTTGGTTCAATATCCCACAATCGGAGATCTTCGCAAAGCATTTGCGCAACCGGAAACATCCACACCGGAACCCGCCACACCAGAGCCTAACCCTGACTCTGACTTCTCGATGGTCGGAAACACTCCAGAGTCCACAACCGTGTCCAGCACACCAGCAGTCCACCGCACACCCGCCGCGCACGAAAACAAACCGAAGAAGCCCACCTCAGTTTCAGACGGCGAGGAGGACATGGTCCTAGTCTCGGCACCAGCCGAAGACGACAACTCCCCACCCCCAACCGCCCGCGTCACCCTCCTCCAAGGCCGACCCTCCAAGGGCACCCGCCCCTTCTACCTCATCGCCGACGGCACCGGCAGCATCGCGACCTACATCCACCTCGCCCCCTTCTCCTCGAAGACCCCCATCTACGGCATCGACTCGCCCTTCCTCCGCTGCCCCTCGCGCCTCACCCCGGACATCGGCATCCCCGGCGCCGCCTCCTTCATCACCGCCGCGCTGCTCGCCTTCCAGCCCGACGGCCCGCTCTCCATCGGCGGCTACTCGGGCGGCGCGATGCTCGCGTACGAAGTGTGCCGGCAAGTCGTCGCCGCGGGGCGCAGCGTCGACAGGCTGCTGCTGATCGACATGTGCTGCCCGCGGCCGGCGGGCGCCGAGAGCCTGGCCGAGATGGGCTGGAAGGTGTACGGCGGCGTCGCCGCGCAGAGCGGCGGCATGTGGAGCGCGTCGCGCGCCACGCAGCAGCACCTGCGCGCCATCTTCGCCTGCGTCGCCGCCTACCGCCCGCCGCCCATGGCGCCGCACGAGCGGCCCGGGAGGACGGCAATAATCTGGGCGCAGAAGGGCATGTTGCAGAAGGTCGCGGGCGATGCGGAGCTGATGGAGATGCTGGCGCAGGCGGGGATCCAGACGGAGCCGTATCCCGGGTTTATGGAGGATCCGAGGATGGGCGCGATTGCGTGGAGTTTGCCGGATAAGACGGAGAGGGATTTGGGGCCGAACGGGTGGGAGAGGTATGTCGGGGAGGCGCTGTGTTTGGCTATTGATGCGGATCATCTGGAGATGCCGATGCCCGGGCATGTGCATTTGCTGCATGAGGCGATGGAGGAGGCTTTTGCTTATCTGTCTACGTAGTCTCTATGATTAGTGCAAGGGAAGGTGCGTAGATGATAGATCTTTAGTAGACCAAATGTCCTTCTTATAAAATTGCCCCTATTGTTCACCGTGTGATATACTCATACTGATACTGAATTCTTTACTTCGTGAATCGGCCAATGCCGCAGATCATAAACACAAGCTCCCCACACTCTAGAGAATGATGATATGTACTTGAGCTCGTGAGATATAACTTCAAAACATTACATCTTTGTTGTATTTATAGTCTACGCGGTTACAGGGCCGACTATTGAAGATTCACAGTCTCCCGTCTGTAAGGCTCAATATCATCCCATACTATCTTCGTCCAGCCTTCTCATAGGAGACGAATGCCCTCGGTGCATACATTAAATGAAGGTGGTAGCGAAACTATCCACACGTAGATTCCTTCTATTGCCGTCTATATTTTTCATCCCACCTTTCCACATGTTGCGCGGACTATTTGGGCTGCTTCACATGTGTACCAACAACGTATGGCCTTCTCTCTTTCAAGCTCTGGATCCTTCCAGAACGCCTACTTGCCATCAGCTCTTACCTCACGATACGACACCCATATTTTCAGCTGATCCTTACCCGAGTTGTCTCCCTGGTCACAAGACTCCTTCGCAAGGACTCTTTTAATTTGGTCAAAACTCGGGGTAATGCGGTTGGGCTCTTCCGTCATATCAGCAATTAGCTACGGACCACGAACACCCTACATCCGCTAAACGCAGCGAGGAGTAACGCGTGGAGGGGAAGAAACCCTTTCTGAGGGTATTAGATTGTAGAAAAATGGGCTGTTTAAGCTCTTGGCATGGATCTGAAGGATGATGTTGCATTGGGTGATGAAAACGAGATAATATTGTCGGCACTGGATGAGTGGCATGAGCTCTGAGTGGGTGGCTAGTCGGGGTAGCGCCTTTATACCATGCTTAGGTAACTAAGCTAACTACGGTGCTGCTACAGTACATAGTGCAACAGAAACATACGATTTTTATTTAAGCTATCTACTTACACGCTCTTCCGAGAAAATCACAGTGGCCTACCCCTTGTTCCAATATCATTTCACCGCCATGGTTTGCTCATATCGCAAAGCTCCTTATCTTCCGCTATAGCCCCAGCTAATTGCCTACGAGGCCTCCACGCGCACCCTACAACTTACAGCCAATATCCGCAACCCTGCATGGCCCCAAATCGGGTGCACTGGGATCGATGCGAAGGAGATCGCCCGCCGTGTCCGGCGTGCACAGACACTCGTAGCCATTAACGATCGCGGCCGCCTGATAGCCTGGTCCGGGCGATTTGACGACGCATCCCGCGAGGCATCCCCGGAGCAAGTTGACGTTGAGGGGTGTGCTGGCCTGCGATATCGAACGTCAGCCGACGATAGGGTGTGCGCCGCGAGGACGCGAACGTACGCTGGGCACTTTGCATGTCCTTGATGTTCTTCAAAAGTAAACTCTGACTATTTTTGGCGTTGTGTTCAGTTTATTCATGCCACCATATCTTCTACGGGGATGTAAACACTCTGTCCGTTCAATTGTCGAAGCTTCTATCCGTTGCCAATAAGTCCATCCAGAAATGATTACTTATTTGGTTCATCGACTGCTTTCCTGGAGGATATGCTGCCTGCAACAGCTGGTTCGAGCACTCCACGTCAATCCTACAGCAAGGCTCAGGTCCTGTATTTCTTTCAGTAGCAACATACGAACACCGAAGGTCGATATCCGACCACAGTATCTCCGCGGGAGGGGAACTAGAAATGTGCGGCTCAAGGCGGCATGGACGAATCAGTTCGGGAGGTCGAGCTGGATGACGACAGAATTCTATAAAGCATTCTCAGCCGGTGTCACTCAATCAGCCGCTTTCTGTGAA
Source organism: Lasiodiplodia citricola (assembly GCA_023089105.1). Lineage (NCBI taxonomy): Eukaryota > Fungi > Ascomycota > Dothideomycetes > Botryosphaeriales > Botryosphaeriaceae > Lasiodiplodia > Lasiodiplodia citricola. The sequence continues at coordinate 94,155 of JAJNLL010000085.1, read as the reverse complement.
ACTTACCATGATCAGTGCCAATTCTGAGGTGTGCAAGCCTGGGATAAGCTCGTAGCCTTCTCAATTTGCACTCTCGCTTGTGTTTGACCTTCCCAGCGATTTTCTTTCCCATTTGTGCATGGCGGGCATTTGGCAAACTATGCACTGCTAAGAGTCATGTCAAACTCCGCAAGCCCGTGCAAGTGACAATCGAGAGGGTCTAGGTGTGTCTAGAGCACCTCCAGCGAAGTCAGAGTGCTGTGCGCTTGTGGGGTGTGAGCCAATCCGTCACGCATCAATCAAATAGTGAAATATTCCTGACGCCACGATAGATACGTTATCACGTTTTGGCGAGATCAGCGTGGCGCATTCGGCCATCCATACAGAGGTTGATATCCAGCGTTTCCCACAGCCTGTCCCCAGTCGGGAGTGAATTTGCAGGCAGTTTCGACTGAGAAACTTTAATACTAGAGTGTGTAGCCCGTTACAAGGATGAACCATCATTCAAAATCTAGGTAGTCATCCTATAAGCGATCAGAAAAACCTACCTCCCGAGTCCACCAGGGACTGAACCGGTCCCCTTGTCTATCCTCGTCTCATTGCACCCTTTACTGTGGCACATTGAAGCGCATTACTGGTCCTAAATAGCAACTCGTATACCACGACAATAGAAGGTTGTTATGGTATGTAAGGAAGACGGCAAAGCTCTGCCGGCGATATGGAGATGTTCTCCTCACCACCAGCTCTTCCTTCCCATCCTGCTCTCAGTCGGAGCAGACGGCCCGCCCTTGTACCAGTAGCCACGATCCTTTGGGTCGGCCGCGTCATCCGGCTCGACCCACTGGCACCGCGTAAACGACTCCCAGATGGCCGGGAGAAAGGCGCGCTGCTTGTCGGCGTGATACTGCGGGATGCGTCTGCGCGACGACGACGACAACGACGACGGTCAGGGAACGGAAGATACCACGACGAGCTGCTGAGAAGAATACTTACGAGAACAGGTGGTGGATGACGTGGTACTCGATGATGTTGTGCAGCAGATGCTTGCCCACCCAGCCGAAATCCCGATCGACGGTCGCCAGAGCGCCGCGCAGGACGCTCCACGCCTCCGGCTGCTACTTAGGCAGCGCTGGGTGTGTGTGGTGCAGGTAGGTGATGGCGACTATCCAGTGGTTGACCCACATGTACGGCTGCACGTAGAGCAGCGCGACCGCCGAGAAGCCGAAGCGCAGCCCTGCGGCATACAGGCCGCACGCCGCAAGGCCGATGCCGATGTCGGACGCCAGTATGAGGTGGGCTTCCTCCAGGCGGAAGAGGGTCGAGGTGGGCAGAAAGTGGCTGTTCCCTATGAGACTTGTGGCCTGCTTTGTGTAAAGGCTGCTTGGGGACGCTGTGATGTTCGTGAGGAGGTACCAGGGGAACCCGATGACTTGTTGGAGAACAATGCGTAAGAAGGTGACGATGGGAACGTCTTCTGTCAACTCCTCCAGTTTGTCTGAGCTGAACATGAGGCTAGAGGCTTATTCATCTCGTTGCGGAGGAACGTAGTTGTGGTCCCTGGCAAGGTTGTTGGCGGAGATGTGATGGCGGCGATGAGTCGACTTTCACGAAAAATAAGGGGTAAGAAGTGCCGAGTGTAAGATGAAGCCTACCGCGTCGTTCAGTTTATAGGAAGGAGAGAAAGTCTCAGCTACGTAGCAGAATATCATAGGTGGATCTCCAGGCGCAGGACTAGTTCCATTTGATCCAGAGACCGTGATACCCAAGCTCTTTACTAAATTTCGCATGCCAATACCCCTTCAGGTAGAGGTTGCAGCTTAGGACTCCCAAACAACGCATAACCCAGCCGAGTTAGCCCGTCCAACTGAGCTGATTAGGAGCCGTATTTCAAGGCATCAATACAGCTCACAAATGCCAATCAATGAGGCTCTTGAATTAGCGTACTAAGCGGGCTTAAGTGATAGCGCATTCCGCTGTCCTTTTACAGGCGAAAGTCGACAATATTTAAAAGGAAAATGAGGCCGCAAAGCAATGCAAGAAGTGGTTGAGAATGCAAATCTAGAAGCAAGGGGCTCTTCCTCAGGAAAGTCAGGACTTAACTGACGAGACTGCTATTACTCAGTGGATTTTACAGGAAACGCGCCAAAATAGAAAGCGATCGGGTAGGGCTACGGCGAGACAATAACCATGTAGGAAATGAGGTGAAACTGGACATAATTCTTACACTTTTCAAAAAGATGCGAGAGATACTATAAAATAGGGTGTACGTTTATAGCTAGTCGATTTTATAGGGCGATATGAGCCTGTTAATGATTTAAAAGGCATTAGGTCGTTGTAGTGTCTCTCTCGCCTATGTAATGCGTTGTTTTATGCCACGGTTACACTAGGCATGTAGTTAGAATCTAAACGAGAGCGACTAAACCAAGTTAAATGAACTTACTGAGACAAGACGAAGGAAGTATCCTATGAATGACCTGTAAGTTTGACGACGAAAGCGAGGATATGCAAGTGAGTTAGAACGTTCTTGTCGCCGTAACGCTAATGGACGATAGATAATTTCAATCACTATACCCGTCACCTATTCTATGATTGTTTCCTCAGAAATTAGCTATATTGACTCCCACGAGGGGGCCGGGGAGTGCGATCGCGCGCCAGAGGTGGCTGAGAAAGACGGTTCGAGGGCAGGAACGGCGACAAGCGAAAGGGGCCGAGGTGTCATTAATTCCTCGGAAGGGCCGGGCGATGCGTTTTCGCAGGAGCTAAGCGGCGGTGTCGTTGGTGTAACCGTCTTGCGTGGTAAACGACAGGACGGCCGTTGTTGTCGAGGCATGTTGTCGAGAATCTCAGCCAGACGCTGCCGATTGCACGGCTGCCCTGACTCGTAGCCGGTAGGATCTTGTGGATGGCTCTCGTTCCATACGTCGATGCTGAACATAACGAGTGAGGTGAGGTTTGATAGAGCGGTTCGGTGTAACGCGGGTCGGGTCGACCGGGCCGTGGGTTGTGTTGATAGTGATGTCGCAAATAGTTGCGACGGCAACCATTTGGGCCCATTCCGCAACCCGAAAACCTCGCATTATATTTGGCATGGACATGATGAATCACCATCGGCACTTGCAAAAATAATTGCGCTAGCCTATCCACACATAGAATCTCCTCGAAATAGACTATCGATGTCCCTCGGACCCGTGTTCACATCCGAATAATACCGAATATAGCCGAGCAGTATTAACTTAGATCACAAATCGTGCTTTTAAATCTCGGCCCTCGCGCTCTTGGTATGGCCGAGGCTTCTTTTAAATCGTAACACAAACGGCAGCGATTACAAGGCACGGTTAACTTCACATTCTCTCATCTAAACATTCCCTCCTCCTCAAACAACATTATGTCTTCATCAGTCTCGATCCTCGTCATGGGCATCGATTTCGACTGGGCCTCTGTCAGTCGCGCAGATCAGTTTGACGTGGGTATCGCTCGTCGAACAGTTCAACGGAGCCTGGAGTCGCTTTTGGAAGTCGGAAAACTCGAGATACAAACATTGTACATCAATCCGGAGAAGCAGAATAGCTTTGATGAGGTTGCATTGCAAGTCAAGAATGGACGCGATAGTAATCCGTGGGACGCGGTTTTAGTTGGATTTGGATTAAGGGGAGATCCTCTTCTCACCCCCATATTTGAGGCTATTATCAACCTCATTCGAGAGTCATCTCCCAAAACAAAGCTTCTCTTTAGTGGCGGCCTGGACGATCACTTCGAGACCATTCAGAGAAACTTCCCACACCTAAAGAAAGCTATATGAAGTTCACAGCTATGTAAGTCTCTAGAAAATCAATTCTGTTCAAGAGATGATTAAGTATACTAAGAGTTGTTAGGGGAAAACTCCTAGTTTTAGGGAGCTAGGCAGCTTCGAAGTGATTTTTCTATCAGAATTAAGGGGACTCCTGCAGATTGTTTCTCATAATCGTAGCTAATTGTCATTTGCAAAACTCTCTTTACCTTTTAATGATTTTCGCGCTTTATCAATCGAAGTCGATGAATGGACTCAATTGCTTAGTTGTTAAGACGCTCGTGATAGTATCTTCTAAAAAGTCCACGGATAAAAATCTAAGCTAGCATGCTATCTAATAACCGATAACTGAGGTGATTAAGCTCATTTTCCATCACCTTTTAAAGCCTGATCAGTCGGGTACGACGAGCGAGGTCATACTGATCTTTGATAGCCGTACAGTGGTTAGTGGGCGGGAGAACGATTTAGGTCAGGTAAAGTATTTACTCTGCTGATCATGACGCATCTATCGCGGAGCACTCTGTAGAAAAGAAAAAGCGAAAGAAGGCAAATCAACTCAATCCTTTAGCGAACATCTCCTCGAGTCTTTCACAAATTCGAAATCGCTTTCTTCCGAAGCGAAAATGGAGTCTCTCTCAACCGATCATGCTCCCTCTACCCATACTTTCCGGGACGTGCTTATGAAAGCTTGCCGGACGTCGGCCATTTGAACTCCGAGATCCAGGCAGTGCAGATTACCAATAGACATAGGCCAAGACGGGAATGCTAGATCCCCCGCCGAAATTCGTCCGCCACTTCCAAGGTCTAAATCTACAGCGATATTGAGCTACTTTGGGCACGGCGCGCATAAATACGCTCCAATTACCCGACCACGGAGTGTCCAGCATCAAGATCTCCAATCTCGCTTGCTATCAGTCTTCAAACCCATCAACACCAAAATCATCATGGAAACCCTTACAAAGAAAACATTTACAAGCTCCCGTTCCCTAACCTACACCTACTATGACTCCGCCCCGAACAAGCTTGTTCACTCCGACAGGCCTGTCCTCTATCTTCTTCACGGCTTCCCGGATAGTGCGCACCTCTTTCAAAACATCCTGCCGCGCCTAGCAGCCCTTCCGCACCGCATAATCATTCCCGACCAACTCGGGTATGGCGGAACCGATAAGCCCACTGACCCCCGCCTCTTCAACTCGCGCGACTCTTCCACCGATCACGCAGAATTACTCGCACACGAACAAGTCTCGCGCATTGTTCCCGTTGGACACGACTGGGGCTCCTTCAGCGCGCAGCGCCTATGGCTATGGCGCCCCGACCTGTGCGCCGGCGTCGCACTGCTGAACGTTCCATACATGCCGCCCGAGCCGCAGCCTTTCGATCTAGATGCCATTAATACCTTCTACGAGACCCATATGGGCTTCCCGCGTTTCGCGTATTGGGAGCTGTTTACAGGCGCCGATGGCGCGTCTGTGATTGATGCCCATCTAGAGAGCTTCTGGGCCGTGCTGCACGGGAATCGCAAGCACTGGATGCGCGACATGTTCGGCGTGCGGGGCGCTATGCGCGCGTTTCTCGAGGCGGATAGGGATGTTGAGTTGCATGAGTATGCAAAGCCTGGGAATGGGTGGAAAGAGCAATGGTTTAAGAGTGTAACAGAGGGTGGGATTGCGAGTGCGCTTTGCTGGTACAAGGCGATGAAGGAGAATCATCATTATGCTGTCGAGAAGAAATTACCGGAAGAGCGCTTCCCGATCACGGTGCCGTCTTTCTATCTTGGATGCTGGAGGGATGATATCAGTCCGCCGGAGTCGATTGATGAGAGTAGGAAGGCGGGGCTGTTGCCCGATCTTACGGTACAGAATATTGATTCGGCGCATTGGTGCTTGATGGAGAAGCCGGATGAGGTGGGAAAGATGCTGTACGAGTGGATCACGGAGCAGTTCTAAGTTGTATGTTGTACAAGAGCTTTCGCCCGCCCATAAGGGCATAGAAAGCCTGGGTCATAGAGAGGTCGTTGATGCCTTTTTCTTGTCCTCCGGTCCCCTCTTTTAGTTTGTCATTAAGCTCTCTGAATGAATTCCTCTTAAAAAGTATTAGTAAACAATTAGAAAGAATATAGGATTTTAGACGACTTACGAGTTTCTAGGCCTTAGATCGTTAATAGAAAATAGTATAGGCTACTAGCTTAGGTGCGACCATAGCGAACATGAGCCAAGAAACCTTTATCCAGAGGCTTCTTTTTCAAATCCAATAACGTTTCTCATCCTTATAGCTGGGAATGTTAAGATAGAGTGCGATCCATACGCAGAGAAGAATTGTAACTAAGCATGAGGACAGTATGCCGAATATTCCACGTTGTGCTAGCTCGGAAGTCCATGAGACACCGTCATTGCCGTCCCCAAAGACGTTGAGCATGTTCAAGGAGGCTGCAGCTGGCGAACTGAGAGAAGATGTTGGACAAGAGGCCGCGCGAATGATTGCACGGGGCAAAACCAGCATGGGTGAGCAATTCCGCCTTTTTTAAGCTGCTGGAAGTTCGCAATCTCGATTTTCAGCTCATACGCTTTGCATGTAAGCAGGCCTTGGCTAAGCCCTCGCGGCGCTGATCAAGGTAATGACTCAGCCCGACTGGACAGACTTCCTAGACAATCCTCCACACAACGCCACACGATTGATTGAGAAGCATAGTCAAGTTGCCTGAAAAAGGAAAAACGCGTTGCAGTTTCATGGATCCATCGAGTGCGAGTGCCCCGTTTGATAGTACGAAGGGTAAGCAAATTTTCTAGACCGACGCCACTTTGTGTGTAAGGATGGAAGTGGCCAGACAGTGCAGTCATCCCAGCAAAGCTGTGAAGGAGCGGCGTGTTTTGGGACCAGGGTCCATCGCACCAGCAGCCAATCTCCGATCACCTCGTACCTCTCTACATGCCAGAGTAAGAACATCATTGAATCAATGAGGCTGAAGCGTTCGCCTATCATATCCGTTTTTGGGAGAACACGAGCGAGAAGGGGCGGAGGATGCAAATCCTGGCCGCGAAGCCTAGCTCATCTTACGAAAGAGAACGAATCTACCTGCCTACAAACACCGACAAATCATGAGCAGCCTTGTAGATCAGGGTGGAGCGTTGCATGCGTTGTATGTGTTTCGAATTGGGGCGTGAGGTAGCCTTAGCCTTGCTGCGTGGGATCGATCGATCCGCATTTCTAGCAAAGTAGACAGAGTCGTGCCCAAGGCCGCCGGGCTCGGAACAGTACGTTTGCTCGCTTCTGCACATACAGCGACTTTAAAACTATTCAGCACCTCACTTTCACTAAAACCAAAACCTAGCGTTGCTAGAGCTTGCCGTAGGTATAATTATGACGACAACAAAACGAAAAATGCGAAATAAACCAACTGCGATCTGTGAACATGTTTGGAGGAAGGTTTATTATGCCCAAAGTGATCCTGAATCCGAAGGCGACCTCGAGAATAACTTGAGAGGCGGCATGACATCTGTTCTCTTCAGGATATAGTCGTATATAAGAGACGAGTAGCCCATTACATAGTCTTCACCTCCATCTCTCATGTGGATCAGAACTATGGAGCGAGAGTCTAATTCTCGAAAGGACCAGGGGTGAGGCGCAGTGTTGAGAAGACTCCGGTACGTATCGTCCTGTATACATATCCGAAACTCGGGAAGGTGCAAATTTTGGAATGAAATCAGCCTCATGTCCTCGAAAAGGCGCGACCATGGGTTATCTCCACCCAACATCAAACAGTTTCGCAGTGAAAAGGACTGCAATGTCGGCGCGGCAAACGAAAGCGTCTGGAGAATCGAGCTCTCCGGGAACGTGAATCCTTGCAAGCTGAGATGGCTAAGCATTGGCCATTGGAAATGCTCGTTGATCTCAGAAAGCATGTCAAGGCCTGGCCATTCATTATATCTGATTTCGAGCCTCAACTCCAGTCGACGAAGCGTCTTCGCTTGGGTTAAAAACAGTGCCAGCGAATTGAGGAATGCTGGCATGTCATCCCTCTCCTCGAAATGGATGTGGATGTCCGTGAAATAGCAGAAGGCCTCTGCCGTAAAGGTTAGACTCTTACTCAAAATGGCCTGGTTCTCTTCGCCATTTCCGTCCCCTTTTGGTCTCCAAGTGGCGGAGAGATCTTGCAGGCCCCACCACCAGTCCATTCGTAAATCTAACCTAAGTGAGGTTAGGCTATTGCTGAAAGAGTTGCGTCTGCCCAGAGCTCGTAAGAAGAAAGCGAGAGGGGCTGTTTCCTGCGATATGGCTTCGTTTCTGGCCAGCCCATAGTAATCTGCGTAGCTGAAATACCATTCGTGGTTCCGCCAACGAAGAGTGGTGGCACCTTGACATCTCTCGAAGTAAGCCTGGACCTCTTTTAGATTACGCAGCTTGAGCAGCGCTTCCTCGAAGTCGATACAAGCTTTTTGGAGACGCCGCACATGTGCTGTCTTGGGTTTCAGCCCTGGCCAACTCGAATCCTGAACTAATGGCGATTTTGTGAGAATGCTTCCAGAGACACTTGGGCCCGGTGCGTGCAAGCATTCGTAGAGAGTTGGTTCTTCTGTGCGCTGGGCTTCGTATTCCAGGAAGAGTTGGTAGAGCCTGATCTTGTCCTGTTTTGCCCTCTCTCTATCCTTGAGGTAGGTGGCTTCATCAATACAGTAGTCGTCGAGGTCAACATCTATTCTCAGAGTCAGCCTCTCTCCGCAATGACGTGCTCCGGCTGTGCTTACCCGAGCCCCAGCCAGGGTCCCACTCCATTTCATCATACCAAATTTCCTCACAGATCTCAATTAACCTCGGAGTCTCGAAAAGCTTGAGTGTCTTGACGGCGCCCGCAGTCATGCTGCTGTTCGCTAATGAAATGACTCGCTCCATGCTCTCCGCGCGCATGTGAAACGAGACTTCCGCAAATAGATGTCGGGCCGCTTCTTTCGCGAGCCATTTGCAACAAAGTCGGATCTGTAGCAATGTATCATGGTCCAAATTGCTAACTATATAAACCATGACATCATTCGGAAGTCCCGGTGAAGCGCTCGAGCCTGGTGTGTGCGACATCTTGTGGTTCTGGGTCGTTTGATGCTAGCCAGGTACAACAAACTCGCTTATGCGCGGGCGACAAGCACAGGTGAATGGTTCGACAAGTGGAGTGGATGGGCGGGGATGGATTGATGAGCCGGAGATGGAAAGAGGTGGCGCGCGGATGCGCGGGTCAAAAACGCGTCCACTTGGTCCGTGCTCACGCGTTGGCTTAGATGCTTAGCAACCGGGGCCCTTGTCACACTACAACCAGAAATCAAATGTCTATAGAAGGGCAGAGTAACAAGTGGCTAGCGTAAAGAATAGTAGGGCTTTAGTATATACCGTAGGGATGCTTCAGTCCTCTCTCATTTAATAAAAAAGAACATTTATGGGTAGTTGAAGCTATTATCCGGACGTAAATGCGGAATTAATAATTATACATTCGCGTCCGGACGATAGCCTCTAGTACCCATGATATAAAATTCTTAATTCTTAATTCACGCTAGTCGTGGGCTACAATACCAACCGCCATCTATTTTTTCATTTTTTTTTTAAAAAAAAAAAGGGACAGGCACAGCCAACGATATAGGAACTTCTTGAACATGTCTTCCAGTGCATACAACTCTGTATTCTCTACGAAGATTCATTACAAGTAGCGATACCCAATTTTCTCAGTCGAAAATGCCCATCCGCTCCGGCATCTCAAACTCGACATGCGGCCTATCCCTCACACTCTCCGGCACCTCCACCTCCGGCCAATGGTCATCTCCTTCAAACAATGGCACCTGCATCCCCATTACGAACTGCTTCGCACGGAAAACATGAAACATAGTCATCGCCGGCTGCTCGATCTTCCACCTAATCGCCAACCAGCCCTTCGGCGGCAACTCATGGAAGAACCCCATCGGCGGATCGACCAGATTAACCACACCATCCCTCTCCGCCTCCGCCACGTTCTCCCACCTGAACGCCCCGTCCCCGTGGCCCAGGTGGAACGTCGCGTCGTTGTGCTTGTACATCGGCAACTCGACGTCCAGGTCGTTCTGCACCACGATATCAACAACGCTGCCGAGCGGCAGGTTCTTGACGATCGGGTTCGGCCCCTTGAACTCGGTGGAGGGGGAGAGCACGAGCGGCGAGCGCAGCACCCGCCAGAGTTGCCACGGCGCGCCGTTCAGCGTGTAGTTCGTGATGAACGGGTTGATGGGGTCGGGGGCGCCGGTCGCGCGCATGTGCAGCGTGATGTCGGCGTGGCGGGGAGGGGAGACGGAGGGATAGGGGGAGAGTGTGTGCTCGGAGAGGACGACGGCGCCGTGGAGGGCGCTGGCGTCGTAGTGCATGAGGGAGAGGGAGTGGTCTGGGCGCGGCATGGGGGCGCCGAGGCGGTGGCCGGTGCGGCGGTGCTGGTGGGGGGTGGTGTTAGTGGAGGGTGAGATGGAGTGTGGGGTAGAGGGGGGGGGGGTTGGGTACATACCGGGTAGCGCAGGATGGCGTAGCCCTGGAGGGACTGCTGCTTGCTGAGGGCGTGAAAGCGGATAGCGTAGTCTTCGGCGGGTTGGTCGAGCTTGACCATGACGGTCACACGCTGGCCGTTGCGGAGGGTGAGGATCTGGTGTTGTGTGAGTGAGGTGTTGGGTCGTTGGGATGGGTTATGCTTACGTCTACTTCTTGGGGCTGCACGAAGCCGGCGTCGTTTGCTACGACCCACAGTTTGTGCGAGTCGATCGACACTCTCCATGGGTGCTCCAGGCCGTTGTTGATGAAGTTCATCATCATCCAGCGTCTGTTCTTAGTTTCGATGATCTACGGTATGTCAGCATGATACACTTCGAGATAGACAGTACACTGGGCACTTACCTCATAGTCCGTGTAAGTCGGAACACAGTGTCCGTAGCCCACAGCGCCGGTGGCTTGCTTGACACAGCCATGAGAATCAATGGGCTCGCCATCAATATCGTCGACGTCAGAGGGCTTGCAGTGGACACGACCCTTGCCTGATGCATTCAATTAGAAACGGCATGACTGATTTTCAGTACTACCACTTACCATTGACCAGCACAGACTGGAAACAGTTCGGCTCGTAGCCATCGTACTGCAGTTGCGATAGGAGGTTGTCATACGTCCGGTGCTGGTAGTTATAGAGGGTGACATGCTCGGGAGTTGCCTCGGAATCAAGCATGTCCTGGATGTCTGCCTCATCGGAAGACACCAGGTGATATGGCCTCTCTCGCTCTGGGCTCGGACGGATCCAAATGGTTCCGTAGAAGCCATCAAAGAGCGGAGTAGTGCAGTGGTCAGCATACCATTTGAGGCCCCACTGCCCTGTGGTGTTCAGAACACTGGTCCAGTTTGCGCGAGGAAGGATGGGGTATGTGGTCACACCAGCAGCCCCGTCATTCCATGTCTTGCTCTGGTAGTGGCGGAATCCAAGCCTGCGGTGTAAAGTCAGTGATATGCTCAACTTATGAGGCATAGTAGAATACCAGTGCAAGGCCGATGGAACGCCGAAGTCATTGTGCACATTCAGGTGGATGAGATCGCCTTCCCGAGCATTGATGACCGGAACCGGGCTATCAGAGTTGCCAACAAACATCGGCCGCCAGTGCCCGCCATCTGAGATTCCGTCAGTGGGGTGGTTGGAAGTGATCAATATGAAGCGCGTACCTGGGTTCCGCCATGCTTGCGACATGGTAAGGTTGTAATAAACATCGTGCGGAGTATACGACTCCACGGAGTGTGAAGAGGACGCCCTCGAATTCGTCCAAAAGTTTGAAGGAGAAAATGATTTGAGAGCTTCGAACTTCAGGCAGCCCCCAAGAAGGAGCAATCCGCCCAAGCTGGCACACAGAACAGCATATGCACTTGGAATCTTACGCCTCTTTCTTTCCTCCGTCACCACGGAGCTGATCTCATGCTTGAAGTCCATACCGGCGTGTTGGAATGGAAGATGAGGTTTCTGGTTGGGAGAAAGGAAGTCTACCCTTTGCCACTGGAGGGGCGTGGGAGGAAGAGGAGTTCAGCGGGTCGCCACATGTGTTTGAGCAGTGTGGATATGCCCATGCTCGGTGGCTGCGGGATCGGCATCAAGCGTAGTAACATTTGGGCGTTAAAACCACGCCACTGATATCAAATGACAAGGCCATGAGTCGGAATGACCTCATGTTCAGCTCTAAACTCCTATTACTATACACTGCGGGGTTGTTGCCGCGGCTTCTCAGCTTGACGAACTGGGTCCGTGCGTGTAACTGAGTCAAACAGGTACATGCTGTAAGACAGCGTTTCATGCTTACCGGGAAGGATCGGTGGCGACTTTACCGAGACCGGAGCAACGATAAGGTTCGGAGGCTGATTCATTCCCGGCCAATGGGCGTAAAGCCGGCTCAACGTTCCCACGTTCCCCAGAGCCCCCAAACTCTATGCACGGACTCCCTGGCTATTTCCGATACCGCGGTGAACACCTTATCCCACTGTGCAACCTGCCAAGATTTAGGCACGGACCTGTTAATATGGATGACGTTGGGTAGCAGCAGAACTTCGCGTGGCAAGTCTCGATGTGAGCCGAGGGTTACTGTTGATCAGGGACAGTAACACCGACGGGGCAACCTCCGCTTGAAAGCATTTGGCAAGTTGAGATACCGCTAATGAATCACGCGAAGCGGGGAAGATTTGGAAGATGGGAGGCCTGAAGAAGACTCAGAGAAAAGCTTTTGGCTGGCATGAAGTTCCAAATGCTTCTTTCGGCCTACAGTCGGTGAATTCACGCGTCAGAAAGTCTCCGAGACAGGAACGACAGAGAGTTCACTTCGCACAAAACATCGATTTGTGAGGACCAAGTGACACACCACAAGAGCTTGTAGAACCGCCGACGACCTCCGCAACTGATCTGCAATTCCCAGGCGGGGAAATTCGAGTCTCCACTTGCCAAAGGGGCTCCATCACGATAGCATGATTCAAATATCGGAGTGGCGGACTTTCTCCGGCCTTTCTACGCACAACAGGACCGGTTTGTTCGACTCCATGATTCACGGGTCTGTGCTCGGAGTAATTACGAGAAGAAGAGGAGCTATGGCCGTGGGGTCTCGGAGACCCCGCCAGGTGCATCACATCTGGACTTTCTGAAATCCACTTCTCGCGCATTGCTTTGCTTTCTTGCACTGCAAAATCGTCTTCACAGAACGAACATGATGAAGTGGACATGGCTGATTCTGCCCACGCAAGCCCTTTTCGTGGCAGGCGAGTTCTTCAACCAGGTTCGGGAGTACAACTTGACTCTTGAATCAAAATGGATGGGAAAAGGTAGGAGCTCTTCCACTTTCTGGCTTCTCAGACTGCTGTGCTCATAGATACAGATGGAAATTTCCGTCCAACGCTCACCATCAATGGTGACACTCCTGGGCCTCTCATCTGGGGCTATGAGGGGGACACTCTTCGTGTTCATGTCACCAACAAATTGCTGGTCGAGGCTACCATGCACTGGTCAGTTCCTCACTTCTGGAAAGCACCATCGATACTGACCTGAGGCAGGCACGGTGTGTACCAATATGACAAATACTGGATGGACGGTGTCCCTGGAGTCACACAATACCCCATCGAGCCGCGTGACAGCTACACCTACGAGTTCACTCTGACAAACCAGACCGGCATCTACTTCTACCATGGCCACTTTGGCCCAGCATTTGCTGATGTGAGCCAGCTTGCAATAGGCAGTACGAAACCAGCTGACATCCGACAGGGACAACGAGGACCGCTCCTGATCAAACCGGCGCCATGGCGGGAAAGGCCTTACAGCCTGATCTCGGACAAGCAAGCGGACATCGCGGCCATGCTCTCTGCAGAAGAGAAGGTCAACAACCTGATGGTGTCTGACTGGAACTACGACGGCATGGACGTTCTCATGCTGATGTACCGCGACGCCGGCGCCACGCCTTCCTGCTCAGCTTCGCTGGTCATGAACGGCAGAGGCCGCACGATCTGCTTGGACCCAGAGATCATCGCACAGTCTGATGACGGCGTCCATCGTGATTCCAGCGGGTGCCTGCCGCCAGACACTGGTGTAGCATACATGAACAAGCGGGAGTGCGTTGATACGTTTGCGGACCTGGAGGTTGTGGAAGCCCAGGAAGGAGAGAAGTACGTCTGGCTGAACTTCATCCACCCTGGTGCTCACCACGAACTCCGCATCTCGGTTGACGAGCACGATATGTGGATCGTGGCTGCAGATGGTGATTTCGTGCATCCGAAGAAAGTCCAGGTAAGCTTCACTTCCGCACCATGGGATCCCTGCTGACCCCTCAAGGCGATCAACGTCAACATGGGCGAGCGAATCAGCGTCCTCGTCCCCCTCACTCAGAAGCCCGGCGAGTACGCCATCCGCATGGCTTCTCTCGCCGAGGAACAGCTCATCTGGGGAGCCGGCATACTCCGGTACGCTGGCGTCCAAGAGAGACGTGACGAGAAGGGCATCATGCTTCTGCCGGACAGCAAGCCGCACATTGATCTCCGTGGCAACCTGATCACGGATGGAGTCATGATGGACGAGATGAAGGACCTGGTTCCTTTCCCCCCGCGCCGTCCTCCGGCGAAGTCGGCCCACACCTTCCGCTTCGCCATCCAGCGGCCAAACCCGAGCACCTGGACGCTGGCCTCAGAGCCCCATCAGGGCTTCCGCCAGCAGCTCCCTCCTGTGCTTTGGAACAAAGACTCCCGAGGCCCGACTACGATTGAGGGGATGAAGAATGGGTCAGTCGTGGATCTCATCTACGAGAATGGAGCATTCGGCATGCATCCTTTCCACAAGTACGTTGACCTTCCCTTCAACAGAAGTTCCATTTACTGACCTTCCAGGCACAACCACAAAGCATTCATCATCGGCACAGGTGAAGGCTTCTTCCGCTGGCCGGATGTCGCCACGGCGATCAAAGAAGTCCCAGAGAACTTCAACATGGTGAACCCTCCGCTGCGTGATGGAGCACGCTTGGCTAAAGGCGAGGGATCGTGGACTGTGATCCGCTACCAGATCACCTTCCCAGCAATGTCAATGTTGCATTGTAAGTTGCTGATCACCGAAGTTATTGGAGTTAAACGCTCACTTTTTGGCAGGCCACAGGATCCACCATTTCGCTGGAGGGCAGCAGATCATACTGTTGGAAGGCGCGGATGCGATGCCACCACTCCCCGACTACATCAAAAACATGACTCACGCGGAGTTTGTGCCTCCATTGCGATATGGACCGCTGGACTGAATGTATATTAGATTGCTTCATTACAATAAGGCTTCTCATTAACAATAAACTCTCCTCAAAAAAAAAAAACACACACAAACATGCCTCTACTCAGATTTTCCTCCTTTGCGCTTTATCTGTTCCAGTAGCACCGCTTGCAGTTGACGCATAGCTTCGAGCGTTTTTGGATTCCCTTTCCCGAAACATTTTGTAAGTCCTTCTGATGCTCGACGGAACATCTGTTCAGCCTCGGTAAAGTGTTCTTGACACCGGAGCGCCCCCGCCAAGGCACAGAGACAGTCAAAAGTGTCAGGATGCTCTTTTCCAAACACCCTCTCCGCTTCTTCCAGCGCTTGGCGACCAATCCTCTCAGCCTCCACATATTTCCCTACTCCATTCAATAGAGAGGCTAGGTTGATACGACTTCGTATCGTCCAGGGTGCATTCGGTCCAAACAGCATTTCTCTTCTTTCTAGCATCCCACGAAAGATTTTCTCCGCCTCTTGAAATTTTTCTTGACACAGCAATGCACGAGCTAAGTTGTTCCAGGTCGTCAATGTGTTCAAGCTGTCTTCGTGACAAAGCTCTCCTTCTTTTTCAAGTACTCGACGGTATATCGCCTCTGCCTCCTTATGGTTTCCTTGTTTTTGTACCACTCCTGCGAGGTTATTCAGATAGTGTAGCACGTCAGGGTCATCTTCTGGGAGCCCTCGCCGGGCTGCCTCCACCACCGAGCGTAAAATAGTCTCGGCCTCTTTATGCTTCCCTCGTTCAGTCAGCACTACGGCCAATAAGTCCATATTTGCTTGCATGGCAGGATCGCTCTCGTCGACTAGTTTACCTGTTCCCTCAACTAGTCGCCGAATAGTCTCTTCCGCCTCATCAAGCTTTCCTCGATCTATTAGTACGAAGGATAGGCCATTCAGAGCGTTCAAAGTTACACGATTGCTCTCACCGAACAATCTCTCAGTTCTTTTCACCACCTCACGGATCGTCTCCTCCGCCTCTCCGAAACTTCCCAGGAATGATTTGTAACGGCTAACAGCAGACAGTATCCTAGCCCAATTTTCCGTTGAATCTTTGTCAGTTTGTTCCTGAGAGCTTACTGACTCGACATGTGGAAGCAATTGCCGGAAGCTTCCCCAATCTTCATAGATATTCTGTGGAAGTGCATTTGACATTATCCTAAGGTACCTTCGCCTCAATACGTCATGGTTTCCATGGGACTTGAGCCAATCCTGGGTTGATGCCTGCACAAGACGATGCATACGGAACGTGCTGATGTCTTCTCCCAAGGATATAAGGCAGTAGTCTCTTAGAATCTGGACGCACTTTTCAAAGTCTTCGTTAAGAACTTCTTCTACAGACCCACTCAGTGCTGGGCCCTGGGAATCATGTAGAAGAAATTCCGGTACTCCTTGATAGTTGAAGAAGCTCATTAATGACAGCATTTCAGAAGCTGAGGGCCAGTTCTCTCGTATGTGGTCGAAGGAGATCTGCCAAGTAGTAATAGTGGAGTTTGTTGCGGATTCGTCGCGGCGAGGATTGGTAAACTCCGGTTTTAGCAGACGGATGATCTTTTCGTTGCTCTTGAAGTTTTCGACGTATTGAGGGATTGAGACTCGTCCTTTCTGGCGAGAAAGAAACGCTGCTGCTTGTGTGATTGCCAGAGGAATGTGGTCTAGAGCTTTGACTAGATCCAACGCGCCTTCCTGGTCCACCTTTTCATTCAGCTTCTTGAGGAGCAATTCAAGGGACTCTTTTTCATTCATCTCTCCCACGTGAATGATGTTTTTGTCTTCCCCTACTAACGCAAGTGACACTTCTTCGTTCCGCGACGTGACGAGGATAGACCCGTTCTGGGTGTGTGGTAGATGTGGGGTGACGAACGGTGGGAACGTGAGTGGCCCAGGATTTCCCTTCGCCTTCTCTTCCTTAACCTTCTCCTCTCTAGCGAACTTGGAAAACATTATTGGGTGATCTGCGTTATCCAAAACCAGAAGCCACTTCTTGCTCGAGCCTTTGAGCCATTCCCCTACGATCTGGAAGATATTCGCTTTGGGGTTGTCCCGGCCGGGAAGGTCAAGAATTCCGGCAATCTCCTCAAACCCTTGTTCCATTCTCGCATGATTGCTTGCGTATATCCAGAATACCCAGGTTTGTGGGAATCTGTCCCTAATTCGATGTGCATATTCAATAGCAAGCTGGGATTTTCTGATAGAGCATTAATGTTGCTGTAAAAACCTTTGATCTCGATTTGGACTTACCCTTTACCCCCCAGGCCGTGAAGTGCGACACGAGCCCCAGGATATGATAGCTTATCGTGTATTTGGATCATGATGTCACCACGATCTACAAAGTCGAGATCTCGGGGAAAGGGAATATTCGAGGCTGGCCTTAGGCTAGCTTTTACGGAAAATATTTGGCCGCCTACGAGAAATTAGAAAGAGCAATATTGAAACGTAATTCAAGAACTACCTAGCTCAGCGAGATTGTAGGTCTGAAGCGAGACCTGGCTAGTGAGCTTGCCAACCACTGCATCGATCTTTTTGTTGACGTTGGTCTCCATGGTATACGCAATGGTGTGCGTCTTCACGGCTCCTAGTTGCCTCCATTCATCTAGCCCAACGTCCTGTAGCCCTTGGTCCACGTCGAATCTGAAGTAAAAGTCTGCGGCATCTTCGTATCGCTGTTCCATCTCTTCTGCTGTTTTGCTGGATTCTGTGGCCATCTTCCTTAGGACATCCACCAAGTCGAGGGGAAGTATCGTCTGGAAACCAGCCGGCTTGTCAAAGCCTACGACACCGGATTTTCCGGTTCCGATGCTGATGATGAAGTCGACCTTCTTTTCTTTCCCAAAGACCAACTGAGCCTCTGCGATCACTTCTTTGATTGGATTGTTGCAGCCGAGGCCGGCATCAACAAACTGTTCGCCGCCAATTTCGATACGCTTGAAAAATGTCGGAGCAGCCGATGTAGCTCTCCCAGCTTCCCAAATTGTGCAGTTATGCGCCTCATGTCGGCGCACGCGGTAGTTTCGGAAGCGCCTTGGAAACGCCACGTTCAATGCCGGTGTAGCACAAACGAACCTGCGAGATATGTCAGTGTTGCAAACACTTCCAGGCTGTTTGACGTACATCTTGCAGCCTTGTACTTGGTCCTTGTCCTCTAGCATTCTTGCATCCAATTGATCCGGACCAAGTCTTTCTCCAACCACTTTCTTTATCTCCCTTTCCAAAACTGTTGCTTTGAAAGTGCCATCTTGCCATTTGCGCTTCTTTTCGGAGAAGATTCGTTCGGCGAGACGCGTGTACACGTCTATTGCTTCTCCAGTAGAGAGGCCAAGTCTACCAAGTAGAATGGCGATGAGGCTGCGCAATTACTGCTTAGTAGTCTCAGTATAATGCGTGAATCAACACAGCTCACCCTCCTGTGCTTGTGCCACCAATCAAATCAAAGTATTCAGCCAGTCGGGGGGTGTCTTGTAAGTTCAACTGGCTTTGCACCCGTTTCATGATTTCCTCAATGATGAGAAGCTCCGATAGGCCGCGGATACCCCCGCCATCTGGAATGCGTCAGTAAAAGTTCTGTCATATGGAAAAGCGACCTACCCAGCGACAGCAGACGCAAACCTCGGTCATTTTCCGACGTTGACATGATGAAAATGCTCCAAGCCGACTAACGATGACATGACATTGATGGCGATGGAAGGCTTTGAAGAAACAGGACGGGGGCGACGAGGATGAGAATGGTCGGCTCCGCTTTTCGGTTCGGGCCAGAGCGGGCTGATTTGTCTGCTGATATACGCAGTCCTGTCCAAACTCGCATACATAGCTGGGCGGTAACACAGCGAATGAGCGCCACGGGGCCCATTATTGGTTCTCATGTTCTTACTACGCCGCGCGCGAATTGATTCGGCGCATCGGCGTAATCCCCGGTATGCGACCCCATTGGGTATGCCATCCTTGCAAGGCCCCACCTGCGCTGCTGCCTGCCAGAACTCTGCATGCAAGGTGCACTTCACTGAAGATTGTTGCGTCAGAGGGTTAGTGTAAATAATGGCACAGCTCCAATGTAGGGTAAATGGTGCCCTTGGAGGCGATATGACTGGTCGCGCCCGCTGGCATCGCCTGTTTCTGGCAGTTGGCGAGCCTCTGATGAAACACAGATCAACTCGAAGTTGACCAGTCACCGGTATTACCAACTCGCTCGGGACAATAACCACCTAGAGCATGAACGCGCATCAAGGGAAGAATGACGGACGGCCACTCAATGCAGTCTTTCGTCTCCCTCAGCGAGTGATGTCTTTCAATGCGCGTATATTGAGTGGCAGAAACCAGGTGCTTGCCCCGAAGGCGGTAAGAAATGCCCGACTTGCGAGCCAACGTGGTGGGGTGCATGATGCGCAAGTGAGGGCAAGCGCCCGTGCCGCCATGAAGGCGGTCACAGAGCCACGACCGTTCCCTGTCAAGAAGCGGACCACGAGCGCAAAAGACCGCACATACGGACTCTCAACTTTGAGGTCAATGTTTGTTTCTACACAGGAACGGTGTCCGTTGATCGGGAACATATAAAAGAGTGCGTAGTCTAACATTGCTCAAGTCATGGGGGCAGCAGGACCGCAGATCGTAAGATGTTTGGGGGAGGCTTGCCAGATTGTAAGCGGTGTGCAAAGCGGCGCAGCTACTTAACCTCAGCCTCATTGCTGGGGCGGGTCGATCGCCAGTGAATATCCGAAAACTGCAGGTGCTGGGAGGTGGAGGCAAAGTACCGGATTAGGCGCGTCTTGCAGGGCTACCCCCAAAATGGTGCGCCGCATGGCGTCATCGCTGACACGAGCTTCTCCAGTTTATTGGAAGGAGTGTAGCAAAAGTTTCGTCCGCCCTGGCGCGGAACTTGGGAGCAGCCGGTGGTCAGGACTTTTAATCAGAACCTCCACAGTGCAAAGAGCGAAAACGCTACGAGAAGATTTAAGCTTTGGACGTGCGTAGGTACTAATCGACATCCCGCCGGCCCGTTCCTTCCCGGCTGTTACTGGGATTTTCGCATACCCCATCTTTTTTCTCCCACTGAATTTCTCGGAAACAAGCCCACAAGGATGGTACACGTCAAACCCTCCTCCCTCAATGTTATCACCGCCCCCACTTTGTCTTCGGAGACGAAAACTTGGAGCATCAGCCACACCAGCCTACCGGCAACTACTGGTCTGGAATATGTGCCTGCTATTGCGCGAGATCCATTGTGGCTAAGATTCCAGCATGATGGGTACCCCATGGTGCCTCTCACGCAGTATCGCGCCATTCGAGAAACGCAAATTCCCTTACAGTTTAACCGCGAGCATGCGGCCTTCGTGCAAGCTTGGTTGTCCTTTGGTCTTCTGGAGGCAGTGCTAGAGCGGCCGGTGCCTGAAAGCGAGCTCATCTATCAATCCTGGGACGGACGCCCTGTACTAAGCTTGCAAAAACTGCCAACGATACTGTCAACTTGGAAGAGCCAGCTCCCCACACAAGATCACGATACCATGCTTTCGTACAGAGAAAGAGCAGTGAAGATGATAAGCCACGCCCACCGGACGCTCCAACATCTCAGAAGCGCACGAGCATTCGAATACGAAGGCGCCGTAGCCGATCTCATCCCAGCCACCTTCTGCTTCCTCGGCTGCATCGGCGAGGCCTTAACGAACGCAATGCAATTCCTCAACCCCGACCTCGACGAAGCCCTGAACTTCACCCTGCCATGGGACTTCGTCCTCGCCTTCTACCCCCTCTCGTCCCCCAACCACGTCCCCATCACCGACCGGCACGACCCGCGCCACTCCCTCGACGAAGAAGAATGGTGCCCCTCCACCGTCCGCTACCTCATCAAACGCAGCAACGTCTCCGCCCTCCGCCACGCCCTCCGCCGCGGCCCGCGCAACCGCGGCGAGAGCCACGACAAATGCACGCCGTACGCCTGCGCCCTGCAGCCCGTCGACGTCGACAACTACGTCCCCAAACACGCCGACGGCATCCTCTGCAAGCCCGACGACAAATGCGCCTGCCCCTACATCAAACCCCCCCTCGCCGCCGTCACATCTGCCCTCTCCGCCGGCGCCATCCCCGTCATCCGCCTCCCCCACGACGGCGAAACCACCGCATCGGGCGAAAAACTCGCCGTCGCCCTGAGCTCCGACGGCCCCTACGTCGCCATCTCCCACGTCTGGACCGACGGCATGGGCAGCAACACGGAGACCGGTCTCCCCGCCTGCCAAATCTGGAAGCTCGCGGCCCTCGCACAAGCGCTGCTGCCGGCCAGCGAGGGCCGCTTCTGGCTCGACGCCCTCTGCGTGCCCAAGCAGCCAGCAGCCCGCCAACAAGCTCTTAAGCTGATGGGCCAGGCCTACCGTGACGCGGCATTCGTCGTCGTGCGCGACGCGAGTATCGAGGCGTGCTCGGTGGACGCGGCGAGAGAGGAGGTGCTGCTGCGCGTGCTGGCGGCGCCGTGGATGCGGCGGCTGTGGACGCTGCAGGAGGCGTTGTTGGCGCGGAGGTTGTTGTTTGTGATGCGGGATGGCGTGGTCCCGCTGGCCGACATCCTGCCGGGTGAGGAGCAGCTGCTGGCGAATCCGGTGTTGGCGGGGTTGGCGGGGGAGGTGCATCGGTTGACGAAGATGCGGCGGCATGGCAATAATTTGACGTTCGCGGATGTGGCGCGCGCGCTGCGGTGGAGGGCGACGAGTCGGGCGTCTGATGAGATTCCGGCGGTTGTGAGTTTGTTGTTGGATGAGAAGGGCGCGCGAAGGGTGCTGGATGCGCCGGTGGAGGGGCGGATGGAGAAGTTGTTGCTGGAGGTGGAGAAGGTGCCGAAGAGTGTTGTGTTTTTGTCCGGGCCGAAGTTGGGGACGGAGGGGTTTGGGTGGGCGCCGAAGACGTTTATGACGGTGGCGACGGGGCAAGAAAGAGGGGGAAGGGATATGAATACCAGTGCTTCGTCGGTGGTGACGCCGGAGGGGCTGGTGGATTACTTCTGGGTTTACAGGCTGGATGGAGGTGCTGGGGTTGGCGAGGATAGTGCGAGGGAGTTTACTGGTGCTGAAGGAGAGCACTGGATGATGCGGTGCGCCGATGAGAGCTTTGCTGTCTCGAGGACGCATATGGAGACAGGGAAGTACCGCTGCAACTTTGTGCTGTGTACCGGGCCAGAGTTGCCGGGAAGCGAGCAACAGCTTTGTCTAGGTGTCTGTGGGAGTATCTATCAGACGGCTGGGGTAGAGGACACACTGCGCTGTGCATATGGGACAAGATTGGTGATCAGGAAATCCCAGAGAAGTGGGGTCAGCAATGATGATGAAGAAGCAGTTCACTCAGGGCTCTTGACAAAAATTCACAAGGTCTGTATTTCGTGATCATGTAAAAGAGAAAGCTAATAGATTCCATCACACGTACCAAAACCTCCCTAGACAAACCGAGATAGAATATTACCGCTCTAACCTCTCCACCTCCACCCCCTGAAGCACGTCAGCCCACACGTAGTGCCGGATTCTTAATGTACATTCACACAATGTCGAGGTTTGCTAGGAGATCACCTCATCTCAATTATTCTTCGCCGTCAAGTCACCAGTGGCCTGTTCCGCCTCCACCTCCTGTCCCCCTGTCTCGAGATCATCCCTCTTAGGCTCCGCCATCTCATGCTCAAACCCCTTGGGCGGCGCCACCAGGCGTGGGTGCTTCAAAGCGCCCAAGTCGAGCACGGCCAACTTTTCTCCCTTTCCTGTGATTGGGACCTCTGCATCGCAAACAGACCACGTTCCCATTCCCAGCTGTTCGTGAGCCATACGCTGAAGTTGAAGTACTTCATTGGTAGCCCACTCCAGACGTGCGTAAGCGTCGAGGTTACGACGCTTCTGAATAAAGGCGAACAAATGCTCAATGAACCAAGAAAGCAAAATGACAAAGCCACCAGCTGTGAGGATGAGGACAAGTCCGAAAACCGAAAAGTTGGTGTGTTTGTTGGATAGGACTTTCTAAGCGAAATCGTTATCATCTTTAACTTCCATAGCTAAAGCGTCATGGGTTATCATACCTGAATTCTACAAAAACTCTTTTGCTCTTTATTCTGGGGCTTTTGCATTAACTCCCGTAATTTGGGATCTGATGGTCCTTCCGCAATATTGATGGCGGAACCCTGTAGGCTAGCCAAATATATTGAATGCCAATGCTCCACGTCAATCTGCCACTGGTAGTCTGGAGGTGGTACAACTATGCCACCAAAGGGGCTATAGGATAAGGCTAGAGATGAGCCTACTGATATCGATAGGACTTCGCGAAGCTGCGGTAGTTGTGGAATTCGTGACGTGAGATAGAAGTTCAGCCGAGCCGCCTCTTGCTCGTTTTCGACGATCTCATCTGCGCTCGCTTTTAGATCTTGGCTTCCTTGGAGCGGCGTACAGCTCTGAGCTTTAGGTAATCTCGGGTTGCAGATTTGATATTGCTTCACGCAGCCGAGGACTGTAGCTGGCTCGTCACGCCCGTAAAGGAGCCTGGAATCATATTCCGAGACTCTGGATTCCTCAGGTCTGTGGGCAGAGTACCACGGATCGTCCACTGTGCCGGCGTAGAGGACCCCATTCGCTGAAAGAAACACCAGGTCTAGATCCGCGTCCGTACGAAAGAGATCTTTGTGGGGAATAAAAGCTGATCTTTCACCAGCAAATGTACCATTTTGTGGACAGGTCGATTGAACACTAAATGTTTAAGGTTAACTACTACCAGACGGCGTACAGCTCAAGTAGGGGGCGAATTACCTTATAGTGTAAGACGGATTGTTCTTATAATCCCAGATTGACGGATGATCAGGATATTGGTATGTTGCTTCTCTAGTTTCCCCATAAAAATATTCTGTATATCCTGAGCTGTCGTACTTCTTGTACCCTTCTGTTTTTAACGGGGCACAATGGGTTGCCACTCTAAACTGAAACCGTTGGCTTGGCGGAACGTTCATCCCAAAATCGTCGGAAAGATCGAGGAGCCCAGTGTCTAGGTATATGTTCTGGTCATTGCTGCGGCATATGTTGGACTTAAACGGACATTCTGCGTCCCGGACAACTTGCGAGGCCAAACAGGGTTTTACAAAGGTGTCGCACCCAACGAGGTTTGACCCATTTGTATAACACCGTTCAGCATATCTGATGTATGACGTGGTCTCTCTTATTCTTAAGACAACCATTCTTGCCGTCCAATCGACTTCTTGCAGATTTGTTGTGTTATATGGAAAACTGCTGCTGAGGGCACCGAAACTGGCGCTGGATATCAAGACCTCGTTGCCCACGCTCGTGACAACTTTCGAAGAGAAACCACTGGCTGCTCCAAATACGCAGAGACAAAGGGCTGCATATAAAATCATCGGGAGGACTCGCGATACTGGTTTGATTCCGTTTCGTCTCCATGCCCAGAAAGTCCGAATCAGGTGCCATAGGCCGCTGGCACTGTTGGCTGAATTCCGTAAAATTGCTTGTCTCTGGTGATATAAACCGTCTTGCGGTGCCTCAGAGGAAAGGAAGTAGTGAATTGCAAAACAAGTCACTCTCCAAAAGCTAGTCCCAGCAATAGTAACAAAAAGCGCCACAAAGGCAATCAGGAGATCGCCATCTCGCCGGTCGAGGGTGAGTGTTTTTCCAAGAATTTGGCTGTATGACCAGTTTGTCCACACGCCGGTGTAGATACCAAACTCCGGCGATGATTCGGTGGTTGATAAAGGTTCCATGTTGAAGGGTATGGGATTTCTTCGTGAAGAATTAAAGGAACAATCGAAGGCCGATTGTAGTAAATGAAGTCGAGGGACAGTGGTAATAAAGTGGATCGTGTTTATCTTCTATAGTCGGCTTGGAGCCCTAGAGTGTCTCTTTCCAGTC
Organism: Lasiodiplodia citricola; assembly: GCA_023089105.1. NCBI lineage: Eukaryota > Fungi > Ascomycota > Dothideomycetes > Botryosphaeriales > Botryosphaeriaceae > Lasiodiplodia > Lasiodiplodia citricola. The sequence continues at coordinate 69,248 of JAJNLL010000085.1, read as the reverse complement.
ATTGACCAGCTGAATGGGGGAACACAAGCAAGGGGTCCTGCAAAGGTACGGGGCCGAGTGTTCCGTTGCGGAAAATAGAAATTAGCCACAGAAGCAAATGCATGAGAATCACCTATCGATTGCTCAATTCTTGTGAGACGGCACTTTGCTACACGGTATAGCTTAAGCCTTTTCAGTGTCTGCTCATGACTTAGAAGATATATGCTTCCATCTTCCATGGGTATTGGAAATAGATTCACGCGCGTAAGTAAGGCATGGCTATATCCCAGTAGTCAAAGAGCCTAAGAATAATTTGGTGGCGGATGCAAAATGGAGTAGAATATGCGATGTGACGACATGGCTTAGAACCTAAAGCGTGTACAACCAAAAGCTAAGCCAAGCAAGGCTGAGAGGCCGCACTTATCAGCCTTCCAGACTACGCCACAGTAGTACACTCTGTATATCGCCATTCTCAGCTGAACGCTGAATCTATTCTGCAACCTCAGCTTTCTAGCCCAGCCGTTACAGAATTACGTCCTTTAAACAGGACCCAGAAGCCACCAGCACTTGTCATTTCATCCATAATCCATACGCCAGTGTAGATCCGAGCACCAGGCGAACATCTAGTGCTTGATGAAGATTCCATGACAAAGGGGTATGAGCTTTCTCTGTAAAAAACAGAATCCTAAGGAGGGTTAATCGTATTAAGATGGAGATAGGGGGGAAGCGATCTACCGTTATAATAACTAGACCGTAATAAATTTCAGCTTATATCTTAAAGTAGAGAAAGCTAGATGAAGAAATAAATTTATCTACTACTACTAACATCAGATAACTCGACGTGTAGCTTCGTGTATTTTATCTGTAATTTATTCCGCAGCTTTAGATATAACCAGACACCTAGCCCAGCTATGCAGATGCCGGTGCTAAGAATTAACCCTAGCATCAGAATCCTACTAGAGCCACTAAAGTTATCTTGAGCTGGTTTCGGTAGATAATGCGACTTTCCGTCGAAAGCAAAATCAGACCCAAAAACTTCCTCTTGCGTTCCGGACCCACTCACTTCAAACGTGCTCCAGTCCCCACCACCAACCCGCGGAATTTCGACACAGCCGTTGACATCGCAAGCCTGCCTCAGCCCCTCCGACGGCACGAACACCTCAACAACGCCCGACCTCCTCAGCACCACCCCCTCTCCATCCACCGCCTCCGCAAACGCCCACCGCGCGAAGCCGTCCCACCGCAGCACCGTCTCGAACCCTCGTTTCCGCGCCTCCCCAACACGCCGCCACGGCCCCTCGACGCTGCCATCGGACACGCAGAAGCGCCACGTCTGCACCGTCGTGGCACCGTTCCACGAGACGTAGAACGTCGTCGCCGAGCCGTTGTACGAAAAGGCCCAGAGCGCCGGGTCGTGGGCTGGGACGGCGGTCCAGTTGTATTTGCGGGCCTTGTAGTTCATCGTGGAGCCGGTCGGATTGTTGAACGAGGCGTGCAGCACAGGCGCTCCGCTGGGGAGGTGCTCGGAGAAGAAAGGTTGCGCGCCCCATCCGAGAAACGCGTTCCCGTTTGGTAGCAGCTGGAAGTTGCCTTGAGATCCGCTGAGGACCGGTGGCCCGTTGGAGACGTGGTGCTTGTACTCGTGACTGAAGGTTGCTGTTCTGGCTTCGTTGTCCAGGACGAACACGAGGCCACGAGAATAAGGATGTGTTTGGTTGTCGTGCGGCTTGAATTCGTCGTAAGCATTGTCGAACAGAGATATGGTGGTGTGGGTTGCATTTGAATGCTGCCATCTTGCGTCGTGTTGGCTGGAAAAGTAGAAGTCTTTTTGGAAATGGCTTGAGAGCAGCCAGCCGTCAAGATGCCAGAGAACTCGCCCATCTTCTCTAGAGATCAAGTAAAGAGCCGAGGTGTGGCGAGAAGATATCAAGTAGTCTCCATTCTCATTCTTGTCGACGGAGTTGATGTGGAAATAGTCCCAAGCGTCAGATGCTGTTGTCCCTTTCCCTCCGGCGAGCGTCTCTCCAGGAAGGACCTGACCGTACTTTGGCGAAGTTTCCTCGTGGTCCAGGCTCCTCCACTCAAATAGTAATTCACCAGTCTCCACTGATATTTCTTGAAAAAAGCTGTTTTGAATCCAGCCTATGTTTTCGGACATTCCATACGGCGAGAGATCGTACGGCTGAGCTTGGTAGGCCGTGAAAAGGGCTCTTTTGCCGTCGTCAATGAGATGAAATTCGTGCATGTCAAATAGCGCAGCTGCAGTGCCTGCGAGGCGGAGGGTTTTGACGACTTGGTAAGTATTGTCCACAATAAGCCCAACACCTTGTGAGTGGCCTCTGCTTTGCCAGCCTTGATAGTAACAGAGGTGGTTGGTGCCGTGATACTGGCAGACGTGCGGACCATGACTGCTGTAGACCCCACCGAATGTGCCTGCACCAGACCAAACAAGATTCTATCGACTAAATATCAGTATTCCATTGTCAGACGTTCAGCGTGAGCTCATACACCGTCGTTGTCAAAGATGTGAGGGCCAACGTCGTGATCGAGAAGTTTGTAACCCCAAGGCGCGGTGAAGATATATCCGGGAGTGACAAGATCTGGCTCGACTGTCGTGATGTTAAGAGACACGGGAAAGAGATCGGGGCGCTAAGTCCGTAAGCAGAGGCGTAATAATGGAGGGAGGCACCATGGCAACAAACAGAAAAAAAAGGTGTTAAGCTACTACTCGTATCTCCGAGGTAGTCCATCGCTAACGCCGAATGACACATGAGGACGATTATGCCCGTGAGTGTCATATTGGGATGATAATACATCTTTCCGGAGCTATGCAGGTACCCTGAGAGAGCTGATTAGCACAATAAATCTGTACTTCATGCGACTTTTAATACCGGAATGATTTCAACATGTACGTGAATTTTCTTCTTGGCAGAGTGGCAAGCATAACCCCGCACCAATATGCGAATCTCCGCCCTTTTTTTCCCTCCTTGCAAAAGATAAGCGCTACAATAGCCAAGACCGATATCGGGGTTCCACCTTCTAGTCAGGTTTCGCGAGTTAGCGAGTTTGCCACTTTACAGGGAAGCGTTGCAGGATCTGAAGGATTCGCCTGACTCTCTCAAGCGGTTTGCCCTGATGCTGTTCATCCATGTCTATGAATCCTACAATGATAATGCTCCCAAATTCCTTACTCATGCCTAATCCATTTCGGTCCCATGCACGGTGTGTCATTTCGCAAGCCGTTGACTCGTGACTGTATCCAGCCAGTAAAGAATTCCTTCGAGCCAGCTGGAGGCGCAGGTTTCCCCAGTCTGAACACACGGCCAAGGCCGCACTTGTACCCCCTATAGCTCCATTGAACGCAATCCGCTCTCTCTTCACACGCTTTTCGACAGCTCTCTTTCGAGCTGTACGAGTTCTGCTGGATATCATCTCTCCAGGTCCCCGCCTCAAAGCGCTCCTGGTCATCGTACTCGTTCCATCTCGTGAGGACCTCATCATACCCAACATTCCAGTCCCTACGTTCGGTCGGCAGCTCTTGTCCGACTGTACTATTAAACAGATCTTCCATGAGGAAGGGCGCCGCCCGATCCTCTCTGCTTTGCTCGATCTCCATCATCTGGGTCAGATCCTCCGGCTTCATGTGATGGAGCGTCACTATCGGATGGCACCATTGACCCGGACCGTACGGCACATCAACCCAGTTGTGACCATTGAGCATCGGCCAATACGACGTGACCTCAATGCCGACGTTCCTCAGCGCCAACGCCAGGCCCGTGTCGCCGCAGCACAAATGCTGCAGGTCAACGCCAAACTCTGTGCTGCCGGCCTTCTCCGCGCCGGGTGGCCTGTGATCGAGGAGCTTTCGCATCGCGACCGAGGAAAGTAGGTAGCCGGCGCCGCCATACGCAAACAGCACGTCGCCATGTAGCATGGGGTTGCCAAGGTACAGGTGTCGCTCCGGGTCCAACTGGCGTATCCATTGCGCAAAGGTGCTCCAGAAGACGTACGTGTCCGCCTCAATGAAGAAGTACCACTTTTTGTTCGGCACGAGGGCGAAGGTCTTGTCGATCATGGGAAGAAACTTGTACTTGTCCAGCGTCCACGCCCGGCGGAAGTCGATATTTACCGAGGAGACTTGGCGGCCTTGAGCGAGCGCATCTTGCAAATCTTGCCAGAGGCTGAATTCGGGCACCTGCTTGGTGTACGCTTCTGGGAGGTCGCTGAGCGCGTCGTGGATGTCGTACGGGCCGAGACGTAGAGCTGCGTCGGAGAATATCAAGGGGTCAGGGACGCACTGCGAGTTGCTAAGGAGATGCGTTGCAAGCTTGTCGTGGATCTCGGAAGTGCCTGTCTTCATGACGATTTGGACGTCGTCGAAGAAACCATCAGGAATAGAGTCACAATACGAGCCAGGCCTTGTTGCGTTCTGACCAGACCATGGTATGCCGATTCCATATTCGTTATATCGATTCGATTGCAGAGACGGTGGAGGTAGTTGCGGCAACGAGTATACTATGAGCGAAAGAGAAACTGCGAGGATAATCGCGGCTGAAACAAGAGTTTGTTTCGCAAACGCGATAATGGAGTTCATTGCGCTGGCGCCGTTTGGCTCGTTCTTTTCCCTCGGCATCTCTCAAAATATGTATATTGCCTTGCAGAAAAGGGTTGGTAAAAGAAAGGGAGAGAATGGGTGAAAGGCAAGCATCGCTCGACTATTTCCTCGATAGGCACGGTATCGACGATACTGGGCCCCACCGGAATCCTACAGGAACGACGTCGTATTTACCCGTGTACGACTCCGGTACACCTACAAGGATGTTAATGCAGCCCCAATGCGGCCCCCCCTCCCTTACCTTGGGGCTGATATCTTACCCGCCACCTCCCCGGTAACGGCTTGTCACCAACACCGCTAAAGTTTCTATCCGAAAGGGGATTGGGAGTGTGCAATTACCCAGAAATAAATCTTCTACTCGTATAACCCAATCCTCTAACCAGCATCCTAACTACTTGACCCTAATCACCCAGCCCGGACCCTAAAAAGTCGACTCTGGTATGGGACTTGGCTCTGCCGAGGTAGTCCGAGGTGTGCCGAGTGCTTCCGAGGCGGCAACTACTTGGTAATTCAGGTGAGATTATACGAGGTCGTTCCCACTGTATAGTACGTTATCAGATCCACTCACTGGATCGTACGTTATCAGATCCCCTCACCTTCCCCCAGGTCATGTCTTGGCCTAATGTAGCGAGCTGGGCGCCAAGCCGCATGTGGGTGAGTAATACAGGCTTACCGAGATTCTGCTTAACCGATTGGGCGGCATCGCCTGAAGGGATCGAGATATCACACAGCATTCGGTTGGGATGTCTCAGAGCACTGGAATCCTGTCGGTCGCGTACGGTTTATTCGCCGTTATCGGACTTCTGCTGGCTACTAAATCGGCAGAGCTTGAGATCTTATCTAGCGCTATTACATATTTGCTTTCACCTCTTTACTATTCCTGAAAGGAAAAGACCTCTACCATGCCAACAGTCGAATCGAATAGCTTAACTGGAACCGTTGAAGGTTCCGATACATCTGACCTTTCTTCGGAACGCTCTCTCCCAGCTCCAGTCGTTCAGAGCGGGGACCGGAAGTCATCTGTACCCGCTGCTGTATATGTGATGTAGGTCATGGAAAACATTTCAAATGCGAACCGTATGCTGACTGTTTTTAAGATCATGGATCGCTGCAAGCTCAGGTGTCATCCTGTTCAACAAGTGGATCCTACACACAGCACAGTTTGAGTTTCGTAAGGACGAGTCTATTTACTGAGCATAAATGATGAAGCTAACGTAGCTAAGCACTATTCCTAACAACTTGGCATTTGTTCTTCGCAGCTGCTATGACTCAGGTCCTAGCCCACTGTACCAAGGTTTTGGACTCAAGGCATGGTGCGCCGATGACCGCACAGGTGTATCTCAAGGCTATCATACCTATTGCTATCTTTTACTCTCTTTCTCTTGTCTGCGGCAATGTCGCATACCTATATTTAAGCGTCTCCTTCATCCAAATGCTAAAGGTGTGTTTCACAGCTCCTTCACACCGCAAGTCTTGAAAAGTGTTAGCTGACTTATGCAGGCTACGACCGCCATAGCAACACTACTAGCCTCGTGGGCTCTCCGAGTAGCGCCAGTAAACCTTGCCACCCTCGGCAAAGTCTCCATTATTGTCATCGGCGTCGTCATCGCATCCTTCGGTGAGATCAAACTTGACATGCTTGGAGTCTTCATCCAGATGTCCGGCATCATTTTCGAAGCCACTCGGCTGGTGATGGTGCAGAAACTGCTTAGCTCATCCGATTTCAACATGGATCCGCTGGTTTCTCTCTACTACTTCGCTCCTGCTTGCGCTCTCATGAACGGCGTTGCGACCCTTGTTTGGGAGCTTCCTACGCTGGCGATGGCAGACATCTACAGAGTCGGACCCTTGATCCTACTTGCCAATGCCTGCGTCGCATTCCTGCTGAACGTTTCTGTTGTCTTTTTGATAGGCAAGACTTCCGCGGTCGTCCTGACTCTATGCGGTGTGCTCAAGGACATTCTACTCGTCTTTGCTTCTATTATCATCTTTGAGGACCCAGTGACGCTGACACAAGCATTCGGATATTCGATTGCTCTCTGTGGCCTGGTATGTCACAAACTCGGGTATGGAATTCCTGAAGGGGCCTGGGAACGCGTAAAAGAGAGATGGGCTGAGTCTAGCGGGGACTATCCTATTCCTCGACAACTCTTTGTCTTCCTAGGCTCGAAGCGCGGAGATTCAGAAGAATCGAGGGAGCGACTGATTGATCACGTCGATCAGGGAGATGATGAGGGGCAGCATCACATCAGCGAAGACTACGCACGTGTGGACTCTCCTAAAGATTCTCTTGAAGTAGAAGAAAGAACGGGAAAAGATGACTCAAGGATAGAGCTTTTACCTCTCACAACACAAAAATAGCACGGACTTGAATATTTTAGTCTTTTTCCGCTCTTACTAAGATGTCAACCGCAATGTGATAACAATAAAATAGAGTGTGCTCTATCTGCCTGCGAAACTCTGCACGCACGTGCTCCAGCCGGTCAATCCTGGCTTGACGCCAAACTGTTACTTCCCGCAGCATGAGCTGACCGGTAGTCTCCGCCATCGCTCTCCTTTCCGCAACTACTGCCCATCGTCAGTGGTATTGGAAGCGATTAGGGCCTGGGCAGCGACCACTCCGTGAAGTGCCGACAGGTTTTGGTCATCGTCGTTGATGGACCAAATAAGGACGCCACCGAGACCCTTCCCGTGTCCCCACTGGATCTTCTGCTTGAACGTGTCCTTGTCGTCGTACGCGACCCTGCAGGATTTACCTGTTAGCCGAATTGCTGCATGAGTCGTCTGAAATGCCACTCTACCATTGGTCTGTGTCGAAATGAATGTATTTGATGGCGGCGTCGTCATCCAATTCTGGCGCAACTTCGTCCGCCTGGATGATACCCATGATATCTTTGTAGGTGAGCACGCCGGCTTCGGAGCACGTGCCTGCCTTGCCTGGGCCCTTGAAAGGACATCCTGGTACCGCACACTTTTGCGGGATCAGTATCGACTTGAAGCGGGGGAGTGAAATGTACAGCGCTTACCGACGTGTCTGACAGTTGATACGAGTTGCCATAGAATGCAAGGCCGAGGTTTATCTGTGTCGATTTGACGCCATTATCTAGTAAATAGGTGAGGGACTTGTTGATCTCGGTGAGATTGGTGTGCGCGTAGATATGCTTATCGGTGCCCCAGTTGGCGTTGACCACATCGTAGGCCATGAAGTTGATGAAGTCTGCGTACTGCATCATTTCCGTGAAGTTGTACATCCCTAAATAATAAGTCGGGGTGGGGGCAGTGAAGGAAACGACGAAGTCTTTGTTGGGAATCTGGGCAAGCGTCGATTTGAGCTCCTTGACCAACAGTACGTAGTTTTCGCGATCGCTGTTATTGCCGCCGGTAGAAGGATCACCAGGAAATTCCCAGTCAAAGTCGACACCGTCGAAACAGTAGCGGTTCATGAAACAGATCAGTTGCTCGATGAACTTCTGCCGATTGCAGCTCGACGCGACTATGCTCGAAAAGACAGACGTGTTGTTGCCGGACAGTTGTGCCAAAGAGATCATCAACTTGACATCCTTGTTTCTGGCTCTGATGCTCGTGAAGTTGGAAAACAGCTGGGCGTCATAACCTTCCTTTGGTTCGATCTCAAAAGTAGAATTATTGATGTAGCCGAACGCGAAGTTCAAGTGCGTAAAGTTTTGTGCGGGTATCTTGTCGAACTCCATGCCGCAGCTTTCGTTGTGGTTCCATCCTGGGTAGTAGCCGATGAGGCGTTGCTGCGCGGCGGCTGCAGACTTTCCAGAGGACGACCCGAGGCTGGCAAGAACTTGATTGGAGGAAAGGCATTGCAGACCGAGGAACAACAAAAAATATCTAAGAAAAACTTGAGTTTGAGCCATCATTGCAAGCGTTGAATTCAGCGTGAGGGAAGAGTGAGGGTCCGAACAGGTCGTTGAGAAGGGACGAAGCGGATCAGGGTCAATTTATGTTGAGGCAATTACCAAACTCAACCCCGATTGTAGTCGAAACCCACCCTTCTTAGGCAAACCCAACAAGGAGACTCCCTCTAGAGCGTTTCTGTTACGATGGCTGAGATCTATTCGGACCTTGAGCTCAAGAAGGACTAGAATGCGCCGAGTTTGGCTACTGAACTTGACTTGATTGTCTTGTCAGAGTGATCTGCTACAGAGAGGCATGGCGCTAAATAGTGTTGGCTAAGATTGATGGCCTTCAACGTAGCAATGGCGTGAAGGTGATGCTCGATTGTAGACCCGCCAGATGATGCAGCTGAAAGCCTGTATGTTGCGAAGTCTTACATTATTATGAGCGATGACGAAGTTTCGAGAGCGAGCAAAAACAATTGATTCACTGAGAGTGGAAATTGAATAAAGGACGAAACCCGTTTCAACTACAGAGGGATTCGCAGGTGACCCGGGCGAGGTGACCGTGGTGCATCGTTCGATCATTTGACTGGAGATGCATAAAGAAAGTTCGCAGATGGCCCGAGGCTTGCGGATGTAGTTTTTGCTGCACAAGGCTGAGTGAGGCTCTGTCTTGACCCAGCTGTACAAAGTGTTGGTGGCGTAGCTGTATTGACACGAAGACTCGGCCAAGGTTGCAGCGTGCTTCGGAGCGCACGTCTTATTCGCTGTTAGCACTGGAAATAGCGCAACTAAAAAATAATAGCGTGACCGTTATACCAAGGATGGTTTGAGTTTCCTAGGCTCGATTAGCGCTCCCGCCGGCCCGAACCGAGACCCGTTTCACTACCGGCGATCCTCAGGATATAAAGTTTTTCACACGTTTTCCTTACTCTCTGAAAGTTTACGCATTATAAAGTAGGCTTTACATAAAATCTTCCCTTTTCAGTGGTCAACTCTTAACTGACATGATACATCGCATAGAATACACCACATATCGCGCAACGATCTGTCCTGGTGTTCGTTCCTGCCTCCGCCACACCCGCCACATGGCAATGCCCTCTCCATTTCAGGACCTCTGTGACGTCGTCCGCCCGCCACAATCTTCCACATCCTCCTCACCACCAAGACACCACCTTTGTCCCCTCGCACACAAGGCCTCCCTCTCCCCTTTCTCCCATCCACGACAAAACAATGTCACCCGACTCCGCCCACAACAACAACCTCGCGCCCCGCAAGCGCCTCCCCCCCACCACCCCACCACAATGGCACGTCCACCCGACCACCGATCACGCAGGCCGCCGCGCCCACACCGTCTGGCTCGGCAATCCCACCACCACCACCACCTCCTCCTCCTCCTCCTCCTCCTCCTCCTCCTCCTCTACCACCTCCTTGCCATCACCGCAGCCGCCGCCACAGCCCGCCACCTCCCTCCAAATCTACTCCGCCACGCCCATTCCAGACGCCGACCCCGTCGCAGCGTGGGACGCCGTGGTTTCCATCGCGCGCCTCATCGTCGGCGGCGGCGGCAGCGGCGCTGACTTATTGTCTCAGCTCCACAACGACACGGGCGCCCCGCCTCGCTTCGACGTGTACGACGCGCCGCCGCCGCCGCCGGGCGGTAAGGCGGACGACGTGGATGTCCTGGCGTGCGTGACGCATCAGAAATGCGAGATTGCCGCGCGGCGCGGGAGGCCGAGTAGTATTCCGCGGTTTGCGGCGAAGGCGGGGGAGAGGGCGAGGGGGTTGCTTCTGGTCGTGACGGGGGAGGCAGTGGGGAGGGGGGCGAAAGAGGAGCTGGATAAGGCGGGGGTGGAGGTGCCGTTGCTGGTGTGGTTTCACCGGGGTGTGCGGGAGAGAAAGGTGCGCGTGCCGTGGGATTTGGAGGTCGAGATGGGAGGGGAGTTGGCGTTGGAGAGGACAGAGGTGCTTGCGGTGCGAATTCCGTCGTGGGGGGCGTTGGATGCGGAGATGGGGAAGGTGTGGGTTCAGAGTGGTGAAGAGAGAGATGGGAAAGATTGGACGTGGGTGGAGAAGATGAAAGGTGAGGCAGGAGGGGTGAGTAAAGCGGAAGCGGTCGGTCGGGAAACGGCAATCGCTACAGCGCCGCCACTGATCCAGTGGTATTTCAAAGACGACGGCGACTCTGACGAGAATGCTGCTGAGAGCTCTGATGGGAGCTCTGCCAACAGCCCCGATGAGAGCCCTGCCGACAGCCCTGATGAGAGCCCTGCTAAGAGGGCTGCTACGAGTCCTGCTAAGAGTCCTGGTGAGAGCCCTACACTTGTAGTGCACAACATGGCCACTGCGGCATCCCTTTCTCACGCTGCGCTCCACTACTTGGTATACGACCTTACAGGCTGCACCGCCGACGACAACTCCCTCATCACCTTAGCTCGGTCATTCCTTTCTGGTCTCCTCACTCATCTCTCTCCCGATACTACCGTTGTACTAGAATTCCACCGCGCACCAACCCTCGCCGCCAGCATCCAATACTTCCGGGAAGAGCAAGCTGCACGCCCGGACCTCAGCGTCGGCTACCTCCCACACGCTGCCCGAAAACCACATCACCACCACCGTATCTTTCCGTGCAGCCCCCAGATCGAGGCGGGTATCGATAGGCATCGTGCCTCGAACATAGGCGCTGGGAAGCAGTTGCCGGGCTTCAACACGTTTCTTGTCGCGGTGGAGACGAGAAGCTGGGAGAAAGAGGATTCCGTGTTGCTCGTAAGAGCGGATGCAGATCTCAAGACATTGAGGCAGATTACTGGCCAGGCGCCAGATGATGAAAAGGCCGTCGTGGGGAGCGCAGTCGAGCTTTTGGTGGGAAGGCCGCCGGGCATGAGCGCGGTTGCTGAGCGATTGGCTGGTATTTTATAGATAGTAAATACTCTCTCTTATCATATACATACCCACGACCTAAGCGAATTCCACTCCATCGATCTGTACCATCCGGCTTGAGCGTATATAGGAGGATGAATCTTGGAAGATCGCCAAAGGGACAGAATAGGGAAACCGGGCAAATCCGTCTTCTCCTCAGTTGTTAGAGTAATCTGGCCATCTCATTCAAAAGACTCAGTCCCTTTAGGGGCAGTTTTTCCCACAGAAGTCAGCCAAACCACCTATATAGTCAACGCCACTCGTTAGCTGGCAGAACAATCAGAAATTGGTCATCAACTTCGTGGACTGGGTTCTTATTTTGAGGCTCACATGACCAAGTTCCATCATTACAAAGAAGATTCTTAGAGGTACGGTATAATCACTCGATTGTATTAGATCACTCAATAATCTCTTAGATTCCACTATAAAAGTCGACGCTGCACTATTGATTCAAGCCTCCGGATAATATGTCAAGAAGATGTTGATGCCGCTGAAATTAGGAAAACCCAGCCTTCATGATCATTTCAATGATCTTCAAATCCTTGCGAGCATCTTCAATGGATGTCTTGGGTCGATTTGCGGAAGTAACGCAGTTGTGCCATTCCATCAACTCTTTGGTATAAGGATCCTCATATGTGGTGCGTAATACTCTCTCCTGGTAGCTGTTGACGCCAACCCTCTCCCTCACCGTTAAAGTAGTCGGCAAACCCTTGATGTACGGTGTATCATAGTTGATACGAACGATCTTGTCCTTTGAGTAAATTTCAATGTGCGCGTCGAACACAGGGACCCCATTGAAGCCAGATTCGTACGTGACTGCGAACCCTTCAAACCGGAAGATGACAGACCAGATGGAGAAATCTGCACATACCCCCACGACCTCTTTAGGCATCCCGATGAGCTCCCTCATTGCGGAAAAGTCATGTGTTCCGAGCCCACACAATGCTCGCATCATCCGCTTGGTGGATGGTGTAACATTGACCCCACAATCCTGCTTTATGGCCTTTTCCAAGACAGCGCTGGTAATATCGCTCAGCTTGTTGGACTCATCCTCGGAGACATCGGAGAAGCGTTGCGGGTAGATACCGGACTGGCCGACAAAGGAAGAATTGGGTCCAATTATGTCCCGCACGCGGACGTATTGGATGTGGTCCATTCCGCCTACTTCTTTGACAGCGTCTAGAAATGCTGCTGCATAACGACGCATGTAACCGACGAAGACAGTGCCTCGAGACTTCATCTCAGCTTCTTCCAAGGCGTCGATATCGCTGTAGCTTAAAGCCAAGGGCTTCTCAACCAGGACATGTTTGTTGTTCTCCAGGGCGAGGATCGCGTGGGGGACGTGAAAGGCGTCCGGGTTACAGATGATAACGACGTCAACGTCTTCGGAGCTACAAAGCTCATTGACTGAGGTGGTTGTGTTGACGCAATTGACCCCGCATATTCTGCTGCGGCAAAATTGCAATGCTTGTCGTGAAACGTCGCAGAGGTAGGTAACCGTGAAGAGAGAGGATAGGTAGTTCAAAGTCGGAATGTGAACAACTTGTGCAACCTCGCCACATCCAACAATGCCCACGCGCAGTTGCTTCGCCATGATACGTTCATGCGCAATTGAATTGAAAATCAAGATGATGAGTTGGAAGAAAAAGTTGACGAGGTGCAACGGAAAGGAAAGCTTTAAAAAAACAAGAGGTGGTTTTTATGTTCGTATCTGTACATCTACCTATGTGATATCATTGTCGCCTCGCCCGAGTCCTGTAATAGGAGTCTGTGATAGAGCGATGAAACAGTGTGCACACAGGTGGGGCCAAGATGCGGTCAACTCTCCATCTCATTGCTGAGATCCAAATCGTTCTTTGGCCCGCCGCTGTCTGCATAGCCGAAACTCCCCGACCCCACATTTTACTGCCTTTTTCGCCGGACCTACGCAGCCCTTCATCTCACTGCCTGCATAGCCGAGACTCCCCGACCCCGCAATTTTCTGCCTTTATTGCCGAAACTCCCCAGCCATTCATCCCACTGTCTACATGGCCGAGACTCCCCGCCCCCTTTGAATCCTTTCCAGATCGTCCACGGCTGCTTGGTTCTGGAAGCAGGACATCTCCAGACAGGGTCAACCCTCTTAGTCTACCTCCATGGTTGGCTTATGTTCTAGAATCGTGACTCGACCCCGCCGTTTGCTTGATTGCCATACATGCTGCCAACACGGGCTCCTCAACCTCCGTCGAATTTCACTGGTTCGATACAATGCCCAGATGTCTTATCCGATTCCAGAAAAAGAAGGCTATCTTCCGACTGTACCAGAAAGGACGATGGTGACGATCAACTGCGCAGCAATGCAAATGTCCAGAACAGGTATCCTCGGCGACGCGCTTTAGTGGCTTGTTACACCTGCAGAGCAAAGAAGACTAAATGCGATAATCAAAGACCGTCCTGTGGCTCGTGCCTCACGCTAGGTTGCTCTTGCTCTTATGCAGACTCGAGCGCCGATCAATCGTCGTAAGTGATGAAGACGAGATTTCCAAACTATCACGCTGATTAGGCCAGCTTCGACTCAGCTAGCTTGGCTATACTAAGCCGAGTCAACTATGCTATCGGACTGCTCGAAAATCAGTCGAATCAGCTTCAGCTGGCAGGCTCGCCCATGAAACCGCTTCCGACAAAACCCCACATCATCGAAGATCAGACGACACCTCACGAAGACTTGTTGGAGTTATCAGCTCCAGCTGCGGTCTCAGCCGTTCGTGTGCTTGAATGGCCAATCTTTCGCAACAAACATGATTCAAAATCTCTGGACGCCGCCGTGTTTGATCAAGCTACGTTTGAGTCAGCCACAAGATCTTCTGATGGCACATATTGGAATGATGACACAGAAATCTGTGGTGAGCAGACGAGAGGAAATGGTTTCATCTCTAGCCCAAGAATTTGTCAAGGAGAGGTCCCTAACCTCATCCAACTATTTCTGCAAAACGTACATGTCAAAAACCCCGTGCTTGACCCGATTGATCTGAAACAATGGGCAAGTGCGGTCGCTGAACACGGCTTTGGATGGGGTTCAAAATCATGCCTTCTGGTAATGATTCTCCTCTTGTCATATCATTTTACTCCTGCTCACGTATATTTACGTCTCTTAGCTAGTTGCCTGCGCTTTAGGCAGCTTATCGTCGTCGTTTACTCCAATCTCTTTTACTGCTTCGGATGTTTCATCCACCGGAGCTGATAGCAAACACGATGCGAGAGACTTTTCGGGGCCAGAACTATATTACAGAGCCTCTCGAAAGAGAGTCGGCCTTCTGGACACTACACTAATTGCGGCGCAATGCTTTTTCCTGTCCGGTGTCTATGAGATGTACACGTTGCGGCCTCTACAAGCATGGGTAGGCTACATACCAAGACTTCCCCTGAACATCCACACCAATTGACAAAATCACGCTAGAGTTCCTTCAATAAAGCAGCTGCTATTATTCAGATGCACGGAATGAGGAGATCAACATTATCTGAAACAGAGCTACCTCCTACAGCTTTGGAGCACAGACTCTACTGGTCATGTCTCAAGTCGATTAGGTGAATCCGTCCTGTTGCTCTTCCCCCAGGCAATAATTAATATTAAAAAAAGTGAAATCCGAGAACACCTTCCGCTACCGCCTTCTGGGCTAGTAAACCTAAACTACCCACTTTTCCCAATGCCACCCGCCTCTTGTCTGGAGGAAGACAACACGGACCAGCCAAACAACACAAATATTGAGAAAAGTTGGTTTTATTATTTGGCTGAAATCTCTGGTCGACGTATAGCAAACCGTATCCTCAACGTGTTCTACAGCGTCGATCAAGAAGCATGGCTATCAACTGATCTCGACAATATGGTCAACATAGCGCACGAGCTAGAGGTTCAAGTGAATCAATGGTAGGCAGAAGCGTTCATCTATGTCTGGTCTGTGCTAATCATCTTTTAGGATTACCCAGGTGGCGGAGCATATGATTTGCAAAACTCTTCAAACAGAGCAGGAGGAATTGCCTTTTATGATCAAATCTCGAGAACTTCATCTACTGATGTTCATATACAGACCGTTCCTCTTCATCGCTATACACCATTCGAACTCTCTTCAAAATCCAAACTTTCAGCGAATCGTGGATACAGGTATACGCTGCTTCGTCCGCCACGCATCTGTGTCGACATTAAAACATCGCCATCACGGGACATACCTCGCTGGAAGATCTTTACTTTCTACTGGCTTCATCATTCTAGCTGTATTGAAGAGCGGGCATATTGAAATGCCTCTCGGATGGCAGAACAGCTTGCAGGGTATTCTTGCATTTCTTCAATACTGGGGGAACGAAGCCCCAGATCTACACGTGGGATGGATCATATTTCGAGATATATGGCAAAGCATCTTGTAGTCACAGGGCTGAGCGGTTTCCTCCCTGTTACCTCTTTTTTCTTTTTGGTGTGGATTACATACAGTATATACAATACTTGATCAGTACTACTGTTCAGCAGAAAACCCTTTTACAGCGACGCGGACGCAATTGTGAACGGGAAGACTGTGCAGAAAGACTGAGCGCTGGAATACTCCTACCATGGCGCGGTTAACTTCAGCGCGACGCAGATGCGGAAGTGCCTAGATCCTTCCATCCAGGAAGCCATGAAGGACTCCGATAGACATCAGGAGCCCACATCGTGCCCTGTCGTGCCGGCGAAATGATCGTCACATTACCAGGGACATACCATCAATCGATTTAATCCAACTCTTGGAGCTCAGCGAAACCCCGCATAAGTTTAGTCAATATACCGATTGATCTGCCGAAGGTGGAATGCATTGGTCGGTACGCGAGGACGATCATCAATGGAAAATGCTCCGAGGCCTTTCAACGCCGATCCTTCCGAGACTCCCCGTAAGGACTAGAGCTTGGCTGCCTTTATTATAAGGCAGCAAAAGAGCCAATAAGCAGTTGGCCAGAGTGCTCGCGCGTATCGGCCACTCCTCGCAGTGGCACACATCCCCGTAACTGTGCTAGTGAATAGAGCTTTGAGTAATGGTTGCATACTTTCATCTTTAGCAGGCAGCTAGGTTTATAAATCACCGCGACATAATAGAACTGCGTAGCTTGACAACTGTCGTTCCTCTTGAATGACTTCGAGTTGTTTTGTATCATTGTCACGCGCACGAATCTTATCATGGCTCCATCGAAGACAACTGCAACGGAAGTTGGGCAGAATCTTGCTGCTGTTCTCCCTCACGATTCTGAGCCATGGTATTACAAACCTACGCTAATTAGACTCAACTTCTGTCTTCTTTGCTTAGTCATGTTCTCTTCCGCAAATGGGTACGACGGCTCTCTCATGAATGGTCTCATGGCCCTTGACCAATGGCAGCAATTTATGGACTATCCTACTGGTGCTTGGTTGGGTTTCATCAATGCTGTCCAGTCAATTGGCTCCATCTTACAATTTCCAATAGTCGCCTGGGCCGGAAATCGCTTCGGAAGAAAGCCGTGCATTGCCGTGGGATACGTCTTTCTTGCCCTAGGAACTGGTCTGCAAACAAGCGCTCAAGACGCCACCATGTTCGTTCTCGGAAGATTTTTCATTGGTTGCGTAGGCGCTTGGTACACCGTGACCACGCCTCTGCTCATCACAGAGACAGCTTTCCCAACACAGCGTGGCGTACTTACTTCTATATTTAATTGTGGCTGGTATGTTGGTAAGTACTATCGAAACAAACCCCTAACCCCCGTTTTCAAAACACGCACACATACACCGCTAAACAGGAAACCAAAAGTGCTAACTAGTTTACTACAGGCTCAATATTGGCCGCGTGGACCATATTCTGGACTCGAGAAATGACTGGATCGTGGTCTTGGCGCGTCCCGTCTCTAATGCAGGCCTGCCTTCCTTGCCTTGGGTTAATCGGTTATCTCCTCTGCCCAGAGTCCCCGCGATGGCTCGTCTCTCAAGGCCGCGTCATCGAGGCAAGAGAATTCTTCGTCAAGTACCACGCAGAGGGCGATGAAAATGCGGCACTCGTTGATTTCGAACTGGTTGAAGTCCAGAGAGCTATAGCACTCGAGTCTGACACCATCCACGGTACAAGCTACACTTCCATGATCAAAACGAAAGGGAATAGACATCGCCTTCTCATCTCCGTTAGTCTAGGAATCTTCGCCCAATGGAATGGCGTCGGCAACGTGTCATACTATCTTTCCGCCGTTCTGGACACCGCTGGAGTATCTGGTGTTAAGGAGCAGACCCTCATCAATGGATGTATCCAGGTCTGGAATTTACTCTTTGCTGTCGGTGCAGCATTTATGGTGGATAAAATCGGCCGGCGCGTTCTTTTTCTCACCTCTTGCGGAGGAATGCTAGTCAGCTACATCATTATCTCCGCCCTTGCTGGCTCTTACGACACCACCGGCGATCCGGCGACTGGAATTGCAGTCGTACCCATGCTGTTTATATACTATGCAGCTTACGACATCGGCTTTACGCCGCTGCTATTTGCTTATCCATGCGAGATTTGGAATTACACCCTCCGCACTCGTGGCCTAACAGTTACTGCAACGACAACGCAATTGGCCATATTCTTCAACACATTTGTTAATCCAATTGCTCTAGAACATATCAAGTGGAGGTATTACATTGTTTTTGCCGTTCTTTTAGTTTTTATCGGATTGACATGCTTTTTCGTTTATCCAGAAACACGTGGTCATTCTTTGGAGGAGATAGCTTGTATTTTTGATGGAGCTCCAGCGGAGATCTTGCCGAGAATACACACGGCTAAAGAATGTGGGACATCTTAGCGTTTCGTTATGCTCTCCACTCTCATACGCGGGTATCCAGTCTCTATATAGGTGACCAAAATAATATCCAAATTCGCGATTAACTGTAAAAGTATCCGTTCACTCCGGCTCATCAAAGAAAGAAGTTAATTCTAAACAAGACTGCTAGCCTAGGGCCTTAATAATTATTTGAAAGTCTACATCAGTGACCTTCTTTACCCCAATCAAGTCATTATCCACACCCTCGATAGCGCCTCCGCACCCAGGCCCAAAGACAGTCTTGAAAACCATGCAACTTATAACGGGCATATCGTACACTCCAGCATGAATTTTCTTCTCCGCAGCGAGATACCTTCCTTCCGTATCTACGTGCTTCAACTACCCATAACATGAGCGAAAAACAAATCCACGCTAGCGATCGGCTGCGCGAGGGGACTGTACAAGCGGCAGCATTTAGTCTGCCAAGTGACTGTGGCCATTCAACTTCTAGTAGCTGATCCAACCGCCACGTCCAGACCCTGCCGCGGCATGAAAATTCTTTCGAGGTCATGACGTGTCACGGCTGCTGCCTGGTCCCCACAATGTCTCCGAGGTTACACAGGGGCGAGATTGTCGAGAACCAATGAATCAGACCCTGCAGTGTAGTACATCGGTGCTCGTACCGCATTCCGCGTCTCGCAAAGCGCCTTGGAACCAGACAGTGCATCTGGTGATTAGTTCTAACATTTCCATTCCAATGATCCTGCTTTTACACTACTACAAGACGATTTTTTACATGCACCCTTCCCCTCCTCCCCTCAACATCACTAGTGTTCTTAAGTCGGAGAAAGGTAAGACTCTTATGGCCGCTTCTCAAACATGCTTCTGTACCTGCTCAAAGTCGTGGATCTCGTCACGGAATTATATGGGAGCTCTTTTTGAGTGCGAAATACCCTTCTCGTTTTGTTTTGTTACCACCCTACGCGAGCGACAGTCAATCAAGCGGCCATGGAAGTGTGCCATCTATGCCAGGGACTGCAGCCACTGACTGCAGAGGAACGTACAAGTATAGCAGACTTGCATCGCTTTGTTAAACATCACCGAAGCTTGTCAAAACTGCAAGTTTCTTCCGCAGCTTGCAGCCTGTGTCGTCTTATTCTAAGCCGAATCGATCTTTCCTGTGCAGATGGTTTGCCCTCTTGGATAAAGTACTATCTGTCAGGGGCATCTATCTTTGTGATAATCGAGCATAGTTACAGGCCCGATGAACCTACCATGATATTGCCCCGTCTTTGTTTCAACAATCCTGACAAATGGGATCTCCATCCCCCGTCACAATTGAGGTGTTGCAGAGGTCCGTCAGCAGCGTCGGCCCAGACCACTTCATTTATTCCACCCATTGGAGGTATTATCTTTCGTCCAGCCTAGTTATGGTAGATGAGGCCAATGGTTTGTGATAAACCAATATGAATATTCATACTCTCCGCAAATGGCTGACTTAGTGGACCAGAACACTACATGCGGCGAGCCTTATGGGACCTTGATAGGTCTCCAAGGCTTCATGAGAGACTGAAGTTTGAATATCTCGAGCTACGAAACTGCCTCTCCCGTCATGAACAGTGTCGCCGGCTCTCCTCATCATCGCCAGAAAACCCTCCATCGCTCCCTACCCGCGTTATTGACGTATGCTATTCATCTGGAGACAATAATGCCGAAGCTCGACTGATATGTTCGAATGGCGCAGAAGCCCATTACACAGCTCTGAGCATGTGCTCCGATCGCCCTTAACTACAAGAGGTTGGACTTTGCAGGAGGACCTTAGATTCGGCCTTTGGTGGAGAGCTCATCCATCTAGCCGCGACCTGAACTTACCAGCTATTGGAATACCCTCATGGTCTTGGATTTCTTTCAATGGCAGGGTGGAATATGAGCTCAACAGTGCCAGGCCCCTAATCTAGGGTTACTTTTCCGTGGTGGATGTGACCATGAAGTGGTCAGGGCAACCATTGACCTCCAAACTGGAAGAGGCGACCTCGGAGCTCAATGCCTTCCTTAGACCGCTTTCAGTCGATATAAGCCAGCCAGGCCACGCCGTCAATATCACGCAGAGTTCTGAAGCGGATACGGGGTTCCGAGCTACTATTTCTTCTTGCACTGGCCAGTCTGTAAAATTTTTCAAACACTATAATGGGGGGGATGAGGAGAACGGGCATGCTGAACTGGATCGAATGTTGAATGAGCACATCGGCGTTATATATGCGATGCACGTTTCTTCTTGGTGCGGTCACACAAGGGATGAGATGTCAAAGCCTCAGGATGTCACATTTATTTTGCTGGCACCTACTGGAAGAATGAATGATGAATATCGTCGGATTGGGTTGGGTCGGGTGAGGTCAACCCTGGGGTTATTTGCAGGCGTGTCGAAAAGAAGGATAACTTTAGTGTAGCCACAATGTAATGTACACATCCTCAATCGTCGATCCCAACGTGAAAAAGCCCTACCTCTTCTCCAACACCACCCTCACCGGCTCCCCAACCCCCTCATCCACCGCCCTATACCGCACCCTACACCTCCCCGCCCACTCATCCACCACCGTATTCGACCCCTTCGCCACCCTCGCCACCTCCTCCACCTCCCCCCTCAACCCCACCACCCCATCCACAAGCAACCTCACCGGATCCACCCTCCTAAACCCCCTCCCAGACACACTCCTCCACGCAAACAGCGCCATCGCCGCCGTCACCCCCGCCGCGCCCAACATACTAATCAACCCGACAAGCAATATCGACGGCACGTACGTAATCCGGTAATGCTGCTCCGTCTCCGTGCCCGACAGGGGGTAGAAGAACTCCGGCTCGTTCCGCGTCGCGTTGGCGGAAGAGGCAGCCACCTCGTACGTCAGCCGCTGCACCTCGCCGCTCGCGTACAGGAAGTTCAGCGCGTAGTCGCCGAACGCGTTGTCGTAGTACGTGCTGCCGCGCGAGCATAGCGCCGGGCCGATGCCCGGGTTGTTGGCTGAGGGCGCGCGGTAGTTGAGGTTGGTCTGCCACTGCGCCAGCAGCGAGGGGATGCGAGTTTTGGTTGTTGAGTCGAAGGTGGGGTTGGTGATGGTCCACGACGAGGAGGACGAAGAGGATGAGGAGGTGGATGTGTTCCCGGCGCGGACGTAGTTCAGCGTGCCGGTCTCGCGGTACAGCGCGCAGCTGAGGCCGCTGACGGACATGGTGCTCTGCGTGCCGCTGAAGCCCCATTGCGACATGTTGAAGGCCGCGTAGTGGACGGCGCCGTAGGGGCTGGGCACCGTGTCGTTGGTCAGGTTGAAGCGGTTGAGTCGGCCTAGGTAGGCTTCTTCGCTGCTGAGGGTGAAGCCGACGAAGGAGTAGTCGTCGCCGTCGCCGGTGGAGATGTCGGAGGGGGTGCCGGGGTAGTTGGCCTGGCGGGGGCCGAGCGCGGTGGTGCTGCCGGTTTCGTTCCAGAGGATGGAGATCTGCGTCACGCTGTGGTATACGCCGTAGGGCTGCAGGATGCTGATTTGCTCGGCACTGCGCGGGGTGCAGTTGACGGAGAGGCGGTAGGCGGGGACGTTGTTGAGGGAGAGTACGGAGAGGGGGAGGGCGTCGAGAGATGCAGAGGTGGCGTTGGCGCCGATGTATGTGCCGTCGGTCAGCTTTGATGAGGCGTTTGCAAAGGCTATCTCGGTGAAGAGAGCGGTGATCTCCTTTGCGATGTCGGCTTGCTGCGTGGCCGTGAAATCGTACAAGTCCAATCCGGGTATGTTGCCTACAAGAAGCCGATTGTTCATGTAGGTGCTCTCAACTGCTGCGTCTCTCTGCATTCGCAGATTCCATGAGTCGGTGAAGGACGTCGTTGTAGTGTAGGCCTCGTATGCGATTATGTTTGCCAGCGCTGTCCTCGTAAGAGCCGATAGTAAAACTACTATGCTGAGAAGAAAGAGGCGCCACGTCTTCCCCTGTAGGAGGTCGCGGGTGGTGAGGAAATCGAAGCTTCCTGAGCATATTCCGCTGGCTGTAACGAGCGACCGTAGCGGAATAGACCTTTTCTGTTGTTCGTTGACTGCTGATACCCGCGCGCTGCTAAACCATAAGACGTTGACGCTTGCCATTACCAGCGGTGCTAATATCGCTCCGCACACAACATCGACGGCCTTCGCTTGGCTTTGGCTCAAGCGACCCCCAATCGCCTCTCCTGCGAAAGTGTCGAAGGTGTTTTTGTCCGTACGCGTTGCCAGCCATACAATGAGAGCGGCAAGGGGAACGATGGCAGTGAGGAGTACGGCGCCAAGAGACCATGATTGTGCTGTCGTTGTAGAGTCTCCAATGCCCTGGCTTTTGGAATTTGTAGATCCGGATTCGAATACAACAGGGTCTGATTTGCCTTGCAACAGACCAGACGATGGGGAAATCGCGCCTTCCATCGGTTGCTGTCTCTCTGCCGAATTCCGTCCCATATTGCCAACGTTACCGGTGTCGAAGTTGTCGGTGGTGAAATGCCGCAGGTGTTGAAAGGGTCCGGAATGGAGCTTTGCAAATGTCGCGGGTGAGTGTATGTATTAATAGCAGGCAGCACTTTCAATGACATGGATCGCCTCAGCCACTGGGGGCTGAAAGGCTAACGATAAGCCCGGCCTAACCACATTAGCACAACCTGCCATCGTGGACAGAATTCCGACCAACCATATCATTTGCACCTGCTGATTTTACAACCGGGGGTTTACGCAGTGGGTCGGTTGAGTACTTCGTCGAGGATCGCGCTTAGCTTGAGGCTTAGCTACCGCGAAATGCATTGGCAAGCTTCATGTGCGTCTTTTACAGAGGGCAATTAGAGCCGAGGGCCGGCGGGAATATTGACAAGCCTTTGAAACATGGCGTAAATATAATTCTTGTTTTTCTTTTTGAGAATACCACATGTGGGCTGTGGAATCCAGCACCAAGACGAAGATGCACATGCAGCTGTTCATGTTATTAATGCCACATTTGCATTCGAAGAATAGCTTCAACTACCTAGGATTTGAACAAAAGACAAGCACACGCTAGCATTTGGCTGCGATACCGCTCCATATATCTTTTGGGGGCTGAGCCGGGGGTTGCATCCTGCTGGATGCGTGGATCCCTCCAGTCGGGAAACCCTTTGACACCGCCATGTTGTCGTACCACCGTTTTCTACGTAACCATTATAGGCGCAGGATAAATCCATACGAGACTTACATACACTGTTCATTCTGCCATCGCAGTCTGCAACTATTTTCGATTTTCTATTTGGCCGTACGTGACTTTTTTTGGGGCCAAACGCTGTCAGCGCCTCCGCCCCCGAGGCATGACTCGGACAGAACTTGGCCCCCAAAAATAGCTTGACGCAGGAACATCATGCAGGAGGAAGTTAGGAGGTGCTCGGAGTGTTTTAATAGCGAGCCTATCTATTTGTGCATGGGGTGGGACCGTGTAAGCAATGAAACAGTTTCAAGAATATTGGGGCGGGTCTATTTTACCATGGCCTCCTTCCAGCAATAGTGCTTTGCCTCATAGTAGCTTGATATCTCCTGTGAAAAGCACAAGCTGCCATGTGACCGAGTCTTCTGGCAACAAGACATGAGAAAAATAGAAAGTCCAATTTTTTGATGAGTTAATCGCTTGAACTGTTTCCATTATCGTGTAGATCTGGCCAATCACAGCCTCCGCACGCCGCACTAGCCCGACGACCATGTCACAATCTGACCTGAATGCCGCGCCGATGAAAACTAGCTCAGGAAATGCATTACAGGTAGCCCCTCCCTCGTCTCAACCGTTTCGAATCCTCGCCAACCACAGTGAAAGCAATCTGTCCGACATCTGACTCAGGCTTCACATCTGCGATAATAACCCGCAAATCCTGGAGACTCCTTGCACGATCGAGTCCATCCGTATAAGACGGTTGATGAAGGCTAGAGTCTAGCACTACGAACGCATTGTCGCGGGTATTGGTTGATGCGTAGCCTAGGATGTCTGGCGCGAGCGTGAGACTTTTGAGGATGAGAGACGCTAATCCGGCCGCAAGCAAGACTGCCGAAGTGACGAACAAAAGCACACCATAAGTCCAATGGAACTCGTAGATTTCTCCATCGTAACGTGAGATCCGGGCCTGACTCGTATTAAAGGAAATCGTGTCGGCGTACACTAATGTGAAGTTCACATAAGTGTACGAACGTACCTCCATTGGCGCATTATCGTAATCATAATCATCCAGGGAAAAGTTTCCGGTGAGGTACCGCGCACCGTAAGTTGTCTGCCAGAAAGTGTTATAGAGCATTTGCAAGCGACTGCTCAGGACATGGCTATCCAGAGAAGAAATATTTACGAAACTGAGGAAGTTGGTGAAGTCGGTGTTCGGGTCGGCCAGCCATCGCTCGGTCATGGTGCTTGAAGTCATACCGCCTCCTGCCGCATGTGATCTCATGCCAACAGTGACATATGGAAGCTGGAGCTGGGTGTTACTCGTTGTGCTCCATCCTTGGCCACCTAGCCCGGTTGCCGTCTCGCCAAAGACTGCCGCTGTTGATTTCCTCATTGCGTCGACGTGACAGGCTTTACCTTCACAGACGATAGACGAGTCAACATCTCGAGTGCTCAGCGAGCAGTTCGCGACACTGACTGACGTGTTTCGCTGCACATAGTTGACTAACGAACTGAGTTCGATGTATTGAACCGCAGCTGAAGAGTAGTTTACGGTTATAGCACTTGGAGCGAGCCTGAAGCTGGCACCGGTACTAAACTGGTGTTCGGTGTCGTTGGCCACGTAAGAAACGTTGAAACAATCAATAGCGAAGTAGCGTGACGTTATGATGAAGGAAGAGTTTCCGGACAGAGGGACACCAGCGACAGGGATTCCCAGAAGACTGGTGTATGAGATATTGCTGGAAGAGTCAATGTTTTTCCACCCATCAGTCGAATCTGCGTTATTCGTATTGATCGTTCCAATATCTGGAATTTTGACATTCCCAAACATGTCAACCGGAGAGTCAGACTGGGTTCTTGAAGTTTGTAGCGCGGTCATGTAGAGCGGAGCGAATAGCGGCAAGCCCTCTGAGGCCATGGTCCCGCTTTGCATGAAAGTGAACTTTGCAGCTTCTCGGGGTAGATAGCGAATTGTTGAGATCTCGGAAACTGATCGGGGAGATTTTGAGATCAGGCGTAAAGAGGATTGGCCTCCGACGGGAGAAAGTGCCCAGATCAAGATGATAAATATCCCGAATGCGGTCATCCGACGTGTCGCGACTTGTCTTTCGATTGCTGCAAAAAATGACTGGCATCCAACCAATCGTTCCAGTTCCTATGATAGTCTTCAGAAATGTGAATGTTGATGGTATTTTCAGACACTTACACCCAACTTGACGCCTCGCTCGACGCGATATAACGCAAAGCTTTTGAAGAACTTACCCATGAGAGCAGCAAACACGATTGGGAAGATTGTGGGTAGGACAAGCAGAATTTGCCCAATTGTCTCGCCTAATGGTGACTTTGGTTTCTTGTCTAAGGTTCCTGCAATGATGTTGATGACTTAACAAATTTAGCTAGGCGGTTCTGCCACCATCGTAGATGCCCAAAGCGAATGAGACTCACCTATAAAGAATAATGGAACTAATGACAGCAAAAAATCTCCAAAGAAGATCAACCAGTCGGCAAATGAGTGTCTGCCCAACGTTTCGGTTGGCTGAGACTTCTCTTTGTCACCACCACCATCTGCATGCCCCCCTTCATCGTGTAGGAGGCTCATCCTCGAGCTATGTGGCGTCCTCTCGTCATCAACTTCGCGAGAGTGGGTTCGAGAGATCATCTCACCGGAGAGACGGGAATGGGATATCATATTTCCTCAAAAATTAAGGCCAATGGATAATTCTCATATAGAGAAAAAGGCGTAACTGCTTCCCCTTAAGTAGAAGAAACCTCACGGCTGCCTTGTCTTCGACAACAAGGCGGTGGTGTACAAAGGCGAGGCTTAGCCCCCAGTGCCGCAGTGGCGAATGCAATATTGGTCGAGACCTGCGGTGCATCCAGTAATTGGCCAATGAACGCAGGCGGATAAAGCAATCGCTATTTTGAATCGTGGATGCGGGTTGTATGTCAGCCGCATGTTCCACGAATTGACGTGGCAGCCTTGTCGCGTAACAGTAAGCCTGAACAAAAGGGGGCAATTGCCACCGGTGTCACCAGATCAGTCTTTCAGCCCGCATGGGATTATATTCTGAGATGCCATCCCACTTTTGAGGCTTAGATCTAATATAGGTCTTTGCCGGCTAACATACCAGGCAGCTTCATCGCAGCGGAGGGAGGATAGCATGCGCCTCGACAAGTGTACATTTAGTGTAACTAAGGATTGGAAATTAGCAGTTAGTAGCAACTATCGCCGGCTCCCCACAACTTACCGGCGTTGTGGAACGGCGGAAGATAACGCATCGTAGCGCATGTCCGTCATTCTGGTCGCCAGATCGGATCATACACCGAAAGAGATCACGGGGTATTATGTTTCTCTGATGACAGACCGCCACAACGAACAGAGCGAAATTCTTGTCCATTGTTTCGAGATCCTCTCGCCTCAACGACTGACTTACCTGGCAAAAGCTGGTTGCCATCAGGAATACCACACGACAGTCGTTGCGGCCCTCGTCCTCGTACGGATCCCGAAGACTGAAAACTATAAGCGCATCGGAGTTCTGAGCGGATATACTGGAAAGTGCCTCAACAGCTCGGCAATGAAGACGATTCAAAATGAGGCATGGTGGTCAGAGGGTTGGCAGACGAGAGAAATAATGATTTTGTGATTTTTCAATTTCAGGAGCTTCAACCGGCGTTCTTCGATGCGTGGCTGGCGATTGTGATATACCATGGAACTCCAAGGGCGACATAGGGTTGGTCATCTGCATGTTCCAAAGTTCCAAGAACTATGTGGGATCTACTGTTCATGCACATGATTCGTCTGCAGAAAGCAGCCGGACCATAACATAGCCGTCTGAATTTTATACTACATAAAAGTGTCCCGCACGATCCCATCCCGCTATTACAACACAATAGCATCGCTGAGCAGTTTGAAGCCGCCTGGAGCGCGAGCTTGGAATACACGATTTGGATCATACTTTTCCGATACCTCAAGCATTTTCTTGACGTTGTGTTTTCCATAGCTGGACATGACGTCCTGAGACTGGTCAGCGTAGTTTGCGTAGCGGAAGCCAATGTAAGCGCCGACGCTCCTGCTGTACTCTTCAATAGCGTCCTTCCATGCTTGCATCTTCTGTCTTGCAAGCGTTTCCCCGTCCACACCGTTGACAGCAAGGGACCCTAGCCATACAATGGCGTTTTCCGTAATAGCATCGACGCCTAGAATGTTGCCGCCCCTCTCGGCGGAGTGCTTGCCAACCACAGCCGGGAACGGTTGGAAAAAGCACTGCGTCTCGAAATCGCCATCAAGCAACTCTTCTTGCAGGAGTTCATTGACCAAGGCCTCGTGGAGTTCGACGGCTTTCCTGATAACAGCCTCGTTGTTTCGAAAGGTTAGGGTGAACCAGACATTCCTTATTTTGTCAGCTCTCAGAATTAAGCCTCAGATTCGACAGAACGTACCGGTAGCCCTCCGCCTGGGTACCAGTTGCCAAGGTCGACATGTTGGTTAGACCCAGGGTAGAAGAAGTATTTCCCGGAATAGCCAAAAATCTGTCGAAGGCTGGTGCAGCAACAATGCCTCCCACATCCGTAAGCGCAGAATTGACAATGATGGCGCCATCGCTGGGTTTGTATGTCCAAAAGATGACGGCAGAGCCATTCTGGTAATTCTCAATGTTGTCAGTCCAGTCCACAATGGCAAGTATGTGGTCTTCGGTAGCGTCGGCCGTGTACGTCCTCGTACCACCCCATATTGGCGTCCGCTCGAAGGCTTCCATGTCTATGCGCGTGACGATACCAAAATTGCCTGAGCCGCCTTTCAGCACGGTGAAGAGATCCGCGTTGACGCCCCGGTTGGCCTCAACTATTGTACCGTTGGCGAGCGCAACTTCGAAGCCCTGCACGCTGTCACAGACTAAGCCCCGCTGGTATAGGTAGAATGAGAAGCCGCCGCCCGTCACTAAGCCCCCGGCGCCCACGGTGCTAAGACGGCCTCCGAGGACACCGACGTCAAGAGGATCGGTTGTCTGGTACACGCTGAGCCAGCGCGCGGCGGGCTGGATAGAGACGACGCCGCCGGTGGCATTGTAGGTTGTCGTGTTCATCAGGCCTGGACAGTCACGGATCAGTAACCTAGGTGGGGCGCGACCGCTATTTGAGGTGGAGGGGCTTTGACTCGTGCGTACCGAGATCGATGGTTACGCCTTCGTCGATGTTGTTCGCGCCTGCATTCGACGAATGGCCGCCGCTGCGCACAGCAAAGTTGCAGGATGTCTCTTGGGTTAAGACCATGAGCGCTTTGGCCACATCTGAAGTGTCTGACGGCTGCACAATGCAATATGGATGGAGCTGTGAGGTGAGTGACCAGTACGACTCTATCCGCTGCGAGTAGGCTACATCGCTGGGCATATATACATGTTCGAGGCCAGCACTCCGGAGGATGTTGCACTGAAGCCGATGTCAGCTAATGAATGCTTGGGGGGGAGTCGGTACCCACGCAGCTTGCAATGTCTCGTGGGAGAGAAGATAATGCGTAAGCGGTACCTGTTGCTGCTAGCAGAGCTAACCCAGCGCCCTTGCTGAGAAGACCGCCTTTGAGCATAGTGTGTACAGCTGGTGAGACAGGTAGTGAGGAATTGGAAGAGTATCGAATAGAAAGTTGCAAGCAAACAAGCAAGTTCGTTCCTTCTAAGACTGGCATTCTTATATTCCTCCAGCTTGGATGTCTACAGGCCTGTAAAGCGAAAAGCAACACCCAATGCAGTATTCTCCGCACATAGCCCCGCTTTGATTCGAAACCCATTGGGAGGCTTGAAACAAATGCGTGAGGTTGCATCGCGCTATCCCTGTAGGGAAGGGATTGATTGATTGATTGATTCATACTCCGTCCCAGCCGTCTCTTGCGAGCCTGTTCTATGCGGGCTAGTCTCGTTAAGGGAGCGACCTGCGCGCCCTCCTGAAGCGAAATGTGCGGCCTCGTTTACCCGCGGGGTGTCCTGCCGTGCCAGCGGTAGGGCCCACGTGTCTGTAGGGAAGGGACCTGCATCTATGCCAAGCATTGGCGACATGGCTCCGGACGCCTGACCGCTGCCTCGCAGGACAGCACGGATGACATGCGGCCGAATCACAACACTGGAAAATATGCCACCTGCCACAAGTGCCGCTTAGGCGGGGATACAGGTATCAGAGAGGTATTATCAAAGGGGGAAGGTAATCACCGGCTGCATACGCGCCAGCTCATATCAAAGCTGCAGGAACTTCCGTGTTAGTCGAAAGATCATGTGCAGCGCAGCAGTACTTTTGAGTGGAGATTGTAGCGGCTACGCTTCGGCCGGGACAGTTGCTTGACTGTGGCGGAGGGTAACCGCGGTTAATCGGTCAGATTTACTAGCATAGGACGGTGACCACAACAAGCTGGGCTCCTAGAATTAACCTCCTTTCGCTTAGTCTCATTCCTTGATTCTAAAACAGGCTTCGTAAGCTTCGCCTTTTCGAGTATACACCTTTCAGGCGCCCAACTGGACCCATGCAGCCCCATGATGGCCGCTGCCAACTGCCGTCGATTGAGTCATATTATCAGAGAGTGAGATGTGTCCTGCAATAGCACAAAAAGGTACGGCCGCTCCTTTCGGACGCTTTACCAAGCGTTACAAGCGAAGTGTAGAACTGTTCAGCCTCATCGAGGCCCCCGTTCCCTGCGGCCTGGGCTCACTTCCTGCTACTGGGATATTATATGCACCTGCCAGAATATGCCGGTTCATCTTATAGACAAGTGGGCCCAAAAAAAAAAAGAAAAAGAAAAACAGTTGAATGCGGGCCGAGGTTTCGCCTGTCGTACAGAGTAGTTTTCGAGGTCTACGCTTTCTTGCGCAAGCTTCCTCCGAGTCCCGTAATTTTTTTTATGACGAAAAAGGAGGATTGTTGTACTCTAGGGACGATCTTGAAAAATCTCTAGGGGAAGTTTGAACCTTGTGGGTCCCCGAAGTTATGTAGGTTGGAAGTATTTCCCGATTGAGTTAGAAAACCAGCCAATAGGTTGCTGTTTTGGAGCGCAGACGGGGTCTCGGACCGCCTTCCACTTTGTATGCAGACGAATTCCCGACGCTTACCCGGAGTGTACATCGTAGCTATTCTCGGCTCCGCCACCGCTCTTGCGCACGCAGCATACTGACCACGCCACTAAAGGTGGGGAAAGCCCCGAATACCTAAGACCGGCAATTACGCTTTGCGTTGAGGCGCTATCGAACTTAGAGATGTTGAAGATCGAAGGGCCGCACGTAGTATTTACCTAATTAAGAAGGCCTAATCAGGCTTAGTTCCACTCCAGTGTACATAGTCTCTGCTGGTTGTCAAGCCCCTTGGAGGGTCAAACTATCATTGTTTTCAACAACAGATTACTGGTCGCCGAGCGAACACAAACGGGAGAGATGTAAATGTATCCTCAGCAAACTATTACGGAGCTAAATCTCTCCTCCAGATTAGGTTCAAATATCTCCCATAGATCGCATCTTCCGCCAACAGCCCTCGACAGTGACATCTGATTGGCTGTACGAATAGTGGTAACTTTTTCGTCACTGGCGTAGGCATGTTCTCGCCGAGTTGCGACTGTAGCGACAACGCCGCCGCAGCTGCACAAGCACCATAGATACCCCAGCGTGACGGCTCCTTTACGAGCTCTCTCATCTCCTTTTCCGTCACTCCAGGCTTTTTCAAAAGTCTTTCCTACTTCGTTGCGTCCCGCACACATTTTCAATCCCCGCACTCCGCATCTCGATCAACCTCTCACAAAGCAGCTGAAGCTATCGTCCGGATGTGTATGTAGAATTTTGATTCTACATTTTCGTCTGGACGAGGGCTTCAACTACCCATAACATGAGCGAAAATCAAATCTACGCTAGCCACTGGCTGCGAGAGGGGACTGTATAACTCTACTATGCTCGCTTGGTATCTGATGTGACGCGATTGGGGTGGGGTCGACGCATCACCCCGCTCGTCCGTCTCTCGTCGACCATGCGTTTCCTCTACAGAGAATTCCGGCTACTTAAATTCCACGCGCTTTTCCTCACAATTCTTGGGAATCAGTCACGACAAAATTAGGCATACGGGATTTTTGCCGCAGAGAACAGAGATGAACAGCTTCTGTGTAGCGAACGTTTCCCGTCGTACAGAAACAATTGGCCCCCACTGTTGGGCTGCGCCTGGCCTGCTGCCTAAATACTGAGCCTCGGCAGCCTCAGATCTCACACGTTACGAAAGCTATCCGCTTCAAGTCTACTTCAACCATTACTTCCACATTCATTACGTCACAACTGAACACCCATGAATGATTGTGTGGGGTCATCGTTTCTCTCTACAGTATCCATCTAGCCTCAAACAGCCTCGTGATGGACCATTTGCTCATCCCAAAGCACCCGGCCCGTTCTACCCCACGAATACAGTATTACTGCCAGCAAGAATACGACGGCGAAGACTTCTTATACTACCCGAAGCGGATGGGATGGACGTACAAGGAGCTTCTAAGCGAGCGTACATGGTTCAACCTCGGTCTTCCCGACTCTGAGCGCGATCCAGAAAAGGAAATGCCCAGATGGTCATACCTCGGACTGCCTGATGGCAAACGCAAAGTCGAGAATGTGTTAGCCTTCCTTCAACAGTGGCTGTTCTTTGGCTTGCTCCACACCTTCCTTGGAGACCTCGCGCTACCACCAGATTTTATCGAGACTGATTCGGACACTGGTCTAACGTATGTGCACACTCGAAACCTGCTGCCACTGGCGCGGAAATTCTTGGAGAAGGAGCGACGTGACCAGGTGCTGCCTCGAAGAGGATTCGAATATTTCAACAACTGCCTCGATGCAACGCACCAGATCTACGAGGCTATCCGTGGGCAAAGCCCCCGATCGACGCTGGCTGACCCGTACTTCATACTGTCGCTAGCCACAATGGCGCAATTTCTGGGGTACGTTGCAGCAACGGTGTATCCCGAGGATATTGTGGTTAAGGATCATCGCCCGCCGCTCGTGCACACTGATGATGATCGCTTCAAGAATTTCAGGAATGACTTAGATGGAATCGATATTCTTACCTTTGAGATGGCGAAGGCAGGATGGTGTCCAAGACAGGCATGGATTGCGGCTGGAACGTCTCTGCCAACCTACTACTTTTACTCGCAGCTTCAACACTTCGAAGCTGAGGACAAAGTGCGAGATCATCGAGAGTGCACGCAGACGCAATGTCTTTCGCTCCAGGTGGACTCGTCGGCTTACAAGTCAAGGCACATACACCGCGGTGCATGCGACCTCGTTGGCTTCAAAACGGAAGACTTGGATAGCATACTACAGGAAGGTAATATACCTTTAGCTGTAATCGACGAGAACAAGAAGCTCCAGTTGCGCATGGTTGACATAGACGCGGAAGTGCCAACCTACTATGTTGCCATATCCCATGTCTGGTCTGATGGTCTCGGAAATCCCAACGCCAACTCAATGCCGATGTGTCAACTCCGGTGGATCGACGAAATCGTATCTGGCCTTTCGGAACAGCAAGGGCTTAAACATGGGAAGACGCCCTTCTGGATTGATACATTATGCTGTCCTGCAAAACCATCTCGGGGAAAGAGTCTGGCTATCCAAAGAATGCGAGAGACATACCAGAAGGCAGCCAGTGTAGTTGTTCTTTCGGCTGATTTGGGAACAATGGATGCCTGGGACCTGTCCTACATGGAAAGGGCGTGTTTGGTATCACTCTCCTCGTGGGCGTCACGCCTTTGGACTCTTCAGGAGGGGGTCTTGGCCCGTGAACTCCACATAGACTTCGGAGCTTCGATAATGTCGTATTCGCCTAGACCAAATGAAAGGTTCTCAAATACTAAAGGCACTCTGGATCTGGGATGGCTGAGCCAGACCGACCTAAGCAACCGATGGGCTAGAACTCGAGGAGGCGCAAAAGTCAGCATAACGACCGATCATGTACGCACACCAATGTTCTCGATCATCGACGGTGTCGCTGCCCTATCCTGGAGAACTACAAGTGTCAAAGAGGATGAAGCAATTTGCCTAGGCAGCCTTTGGGGTGCAGATATGGCTCTACTTACTAACACACCGCGTGAAGATCGCCTAAAAGCCCTTTGGACGAATCTTTCATCTGTGCCTGGCAGCCTTGTTTTCTGGCCGGAGGAGAGGATGCAGGATCCAGGTTTCCGATGGGCACCGCTCACCTTTCTTGGTATCCGCCATACCCCTGGTGACTTTGAAGACACCCCACTTGCGACGGTCACGCCCCAAGGGTTGTCGTTGAGGGCGCGCGGGTTTTTGTTCCAGGATCTGGCATCCCCTCTTCGATTCGACCTCCACGACGAACTGTGTATAGAGGATCGAGACAGTGGAGAGCTCTACTGGCTGAGTATTGTGCTCCCGGAAGGCCAGTACAGAGACAGCAGGACTTTTGCTCTTCCAGCTACGGAATTTTCTCAGGGAGCTCTCCTGATCGGGGACCCAGAGCTTTTGGAAGACAGCTACTCTCTCTGCACAATGGTTTTTGTTTATAAGGTGGAAGATGGGGTGACGTATGCGCACCGGGGCGATTCTGCAAACCTTTTGAGCCCCATGCTGCGCAAAATGAAGGTTCATGGAGGAAGGGAGGTTGCTTTGAAACCACAAAGGAGTGGAGCGAACCTACTCAAAGGTGAAGAGTTCGTTAAAACGATCCGGGGACGAGAAGTATATTGCGCGGTAAGAGGAGAATGGGATGAAGAGCGGACATGGTGCATTGATTAAGCTTCGTATTTTCCACTCATGTCTACTACGTAAATATTGATTCTCCTTGTCTTCCCAGACCTTGCATCTGATCGCTTTTGAACTTTACAGGCCATGCTTTGCGTCACTAGCCTTACCTTGTCCCACGTGTTTCGGTTCTTCGTAGGAATCGATTTGAGCGAATCCGTCCTATCGAACGGTCGAGTGGCCAAGCCGATTTAGCCAAAGAACATATCTGTGTTAGAGATATGAAAACCATTAGCCTAATCTGTCAAACTGATGACGCCAAGAATATTTAGCCCCCAATGAGCAGCACTGTGTTGCCCTGACCAGATGTTGTGATGATACCTCGGCCCCCACCTTTTTGCCGACTGAGTGCACGGACAGGTTCTAGAAGGGTTAGGTGCAAGTTCAGCTCCACGTCAACTTCGCGTTCCCAGCCTTGTACGCCATCACCAACATCACCCGCGGCATTTCAATGCCTCATCACCCTTTGTACGATATACCGCAACTACGTTCTTTTGCATTACAGCTGTCAAAGACAGATGGCTCAGATGAGTGCCGGGCGAGTGGCACCTTCCGATCGGAGCACCACTTCGCGAGAACACGTAGTTGAACGTCCACTTTTTTGGGATGCGTCATTACCCATTCGACGGGTGAAAAGTCTCTCAAACCTACGAAGCGCCCTACACGAGAGAAACTCTTCGCGTTCCAAACGCCACTTCCTTCAGCGCATTCCTCGCCGAACTTCTTTTGCGGAAACACTCCCACCACAGCCGGATGCCCTTGGATATGTCAACATCGGCTTCTCTGAGGACGGAATACACAGCTGCTCTTACTGCGAGAAGGTGGACCTGGATTTTCGCGGCCGGAGATCGGGCCGTGACCCGCGAACGTGGTTTAACTCTCCACTCGGATATCTGAACATCACTTACGGAGAGGCTCAACGGGCTGCTCGAAGCGGTTGTCCATTGTTTTATCTTCTTGGAAGCAGCGCCAGTCTGAGGCTTCGGAAGAAGAATACGATTAACCCTCGGTTCGGCCAGATGCCGGATGAAGTTCTGAGCAAGCCGGTAGACTTTCGAATTGGCGAAATGAAAAAGAGAGATGGATATGGTGCCATTTTGCGTTTCAATATATACTCTCGGTCGTGGGAGAAGTCGCCTTGGCGTGGTGAGCGGTGGTCCTTGGTCCGGCTCGAAGGTTAGCAGATATCCCCCAGAAAGCTTCAGAGACGCAATGCTCATCCTGTCCTAGAGGGTAAAGCACTTCCCAAAACAGTTCGATTAAAAGCACTACCGCCATTGCGCCCCACAGAATCATTCGATACGGTTCGATCTTGGCTCAACACTTGTGACTCGCAGCACACGCGATGTTCGAAACCCCGGAATCACTTCATCCCCAAGCGTCTTATTCACGTCAACCACAAAAGCCGACATGGTACCGTAGCATTGGTGTGCCCAGACTCTCCTGTCGATTACGCAGCGTTGACGTACTGTTGGGGCCGCCCTTTGCAATTCAAGACAACCTCCTATACTCTGCAGTCCGCTCTCACTGGTCTCCCTGTTGAATTGTTACCGGCAACCATTCAAGACGCGATTCGAGTCACACGTGAAATCGGTCTCGAGTATATCTGGGTGGATAGTATCTGCATTGTCCAGGATGATGAAGACGACATGGTGGAGCAGATTGCCCAGATGGCTCAAATCTTCGAGGGCTCCTACGTCACCATTGCAGCCACTGAGGCTTTACGAAGCTCTGATGGATTTCTGGAATCAATAAATCCTTTCAGACTCCTCTGTAAGGTCACTTTGACAACATCAACGGCTTCTAAGCAACCTATAGCTCTTGGTAGCTTCCATCGCCATGACCCGGGAAAAGACCCATTGATGAGGAGAGCATGGACTTTGCAAGAAACACTTCTATCCAGGCGCATTATCTCTTTTGAGTAAGGCCATGTGCACTGGTATTGTGCAGATTCCTGTACCGCCACGTGCGGATCTCATGTTGCGCAAACGGTGTTCAGACTGCACGCCGGAATCGACCCAGGGCACGAAGCAATCAGTGGTATTACGAGTCCAACCAGAATCCAGCCAAAATCGCGTCTTCCGTTCTACAGGCTGAGCAAACTTCAAGAGAATCGCGAAGATGATCAGATTTGCATCAATTGGAAGCGTTTTGTGTTCAAGTACTCAGGACGACAGCTAACATTCCACTCCGATAAGTTGCGCGCAATCTCTGCCGCAGCAGAAGTGTTCGGACGCTCTGGGGCTTTAGGCCGGTATCTGGCTGGTATGTGGGAAAAGGACCTCCTCCTTCAGCTAGGCTGGCAGGCGCATCCCCATGTTGAACAGCCTCCGTGCAAAAATGTGTCGGTACCTTCATGGTCTTGGGCGTCTTCAAACGGGCTTATTGAGTGGACGATTTACTGGATCACCAACCTCCGACTCAATATCTCATGTGAAGTCATCTCCGCGGAAGTCGACTTGGTCTCTCCGCATGCTCCGTTTGGAGACGTAAGTGGCGGAAGGCTTAAGCTGAAGGGGCGGCTAAAGACAGCATATTGGGCAGGCGATCCTGTAAACCGCTTGTATGAAGACACCAGCATGCAGCATGAAGTCAGGCAAGCTGTACGCTGGGATCAAGGAACACAAAGCTCCGGGTCACTTGTCCATTTTCTGGAGATACTGCAATCCAATCGAGAGGGCCATTCGATACCTGCTCAGGCACTTGTTTTGATACAATGCCGTGGCTCAGAGGAATACCAACGCGTCGGATGCCTCGATTACTACGAAATCGCGACAACACGAAGACCTGTTTCGGAGATTTCCTCGTGGTGGTTGGAAGGTTGGAAAGAAAACGAGGTCATGATTGTATAATCTTTCTTCAAATCCGGCACATCCTCAAGCACCGGAGATCCGCCAAAAATCCGATCAAGCATGTTTCACATTCCTACTGAATCTGGGGGTAGGGCTGAAGGTATATTTCGGCGTTTTCACATCAAAGTAGCATCTCGAACCGATTTCACAAGCAACTATCTCCTCAATCCTGCATGCTTTTCCCGCGAGTTCAACGTTTTGCCTATGTCTAAAATGACTCTTATCACCCATCTATTTGCGTTCTAATTACCTTTCACGTAATTTGATTAGCAGTGGTATGTTCACCATCACACATTGACGTGTATCCATTGTAGACCATAAAATACTAGCGGGTTAGAGCGGGAGAGCAAAGTCCTTGGTAAATTGAACCCCGTGTTGTCACACTTGGGGAGCGATGCTCAGCGGAGGTCGATAGGCTGGGCCTCTCGACGAAGCCTCCCTCAAGGATTCCAAAAGCCTCCAAAACATCAGGACTTGCTTCAAAAACGCTTCGAGCACTATGCCACGAAGCCACAAATGCCATGCGCTCTTTTTCGTACATGTAAGTAAAGTGAAGAGACACCAGTTCATCGGACATCTCCAGCCGCATTTCCTGCAGCGCAGGCATGTTCCGCGTAGCCCGCCCTACGGCGACGAAGAGCCCGTTCGCGCGCTCGCAGTCCAGAACGGGGCGTCCGAAGGCCCATTCCATCCGCAGCGGTGATTTCTCCGAGTATGGGCGGATGTCGGTCTTGTCGTTTTGTTTCAAGTACACCAACCGCTCGCCTAGCACGGAAACATTAGCGTACGTGAAGTCTTCGATTTAAAAGGTGCCAGATCCCTTACCCGAGGCCAGATTTGGCTCGTAGCGGACCTCGAAATGCTTGAGGCGGGGCCAGTACGGTGCCGCGGCATCCTCGCTGTCGTCTGGCCAAAATAGCGAGGGCGATATGGCCAGCGAGTCCAGCGAGAGTCTGACCAACTGCGTGGACATATTCCGTATTCCAATGGACAGGATATCCAACGATGGAGGATCGCATGCGGGTGACGCGTTAATGCCGTCCGAATCGGGCTCGAAGGTCGCGTGGAACTCTTCGCACGTGGTAGGGATTTTGCAGAGCGTCTCGCCTAAGGCTGCGTGAGTGCGATTGAGTTAGCTGCCATAAAGGTGAATCAGCAGCTTATCAACGGTCTGGGGTCCCGAACCTTTCCGATATCCTATGCGAGTGTTGGGGGTGAGCGTCTGGCCGTCATCGAAAGCGATGTCGCAGTACTCGAGGCCTTCCATAACCGAGAGCATCGTGGTAAACGTACTCGACCAAGCCAGAGTGTCTCCATTTTGCGGAAAGATGAAGATCCGGACACAATGGAGTGTGGGCAAAGCCTCGCCCACATAGTGTAGGAGTGTAGGGTCATACTTGAGGCGCGTAGCTGCCTCACCATTGTAGAAGTCGGAGTCGGGTTCATCATCATCTTCAACTTCGGGATCTTGAAGATACGATGTGACACTCAGGTCCAATGTTAGTTTTCCAATTCCAACTCTCTCGACGCCTGGGTGGCCTTTCTCCATGCGTTCCAGGAACCGAAACAATCTCAGCAGCGCACTTGAGAACGAGGCTTCTCTTTCCATCAGCTGTCGCTTGCTCAAATTTCGCCTGCGGCCGCTGCTTCTCGGACATCTAATTTTGAACGAGATCCGTTTCACGGCCGAGAGGCGGGCGGGGTTCTGCTGCAACGCCCTCTCAGCGTATTCCATTCTCTCATTGCTGAGCTTTAAAAGCCGGAAGGTTTCGCGCTCCACAGCTACATTCCAGGATTTGCAGATGGTTGCGTAAGGAGAAAGCTGCGCGTCCGGATATCGTCGTTGTGCCTCCAGCTCAGATTGCAAGATTCGTTTGAGCTGGGTGACAATGACCACAATGATATCGTACGGTAGGTATTGTGCAGCCATTTTCGTTGCACGTTGATGTTCCTTGCTTGAGTTTTTGGTTTTGTCGTTGGATGATGATGCAAGACAATCAGAAGCGAGCGCGCCTGCGTTTAATACAGCACCCAACAGTCAAGCGAGGAGCATGTCACGTGCAACAACCAAACGGGACTTTATCTACCATAATGGAAGCCCGTAAGATTCCATTGCTCAAATGGTCGGACTAAAAGGTCGGCAAAAGCGGCCGACACTATAGCCAGTGCTTCCTGCGCCGCATTCGATCCAGTCTGGCCGGACGATCACGTGTGATTGCTTATGCAAATTTCATCGCACGGCCGATGAGGCAGAAAATGAGCCACCCTGAGGTCGAATTTATTACGGTCCGATATTTTGAGGAGGAGCACGCTCCGGTTGCTTCCCGCTACCCATGTTGATCTTCCTAAACAGCATATTAACAGTATTCTCAGGTCTGATCACAGTTAAAACTGCATGTTGAAGTTAACGCGGATCAATCATATCTGTATGGAAATGCTCACTACGTATACTCTTGGAACATGTGCAGGTCCTGATAGAACTTACGCGAGCTAATGTCTTAAGTATCATGGTAGTGATTGCAAGGTGACTGGTCAACCGGTGGATCAAAAGTTAAATACAAATGACATCTTTGTAATGAATGGAGCAAACCTACATCATTCTATCGCAAGACCCAAATCAACTGAGTCACAATGCAACAAGATGTCTGCAGCTTTTAAAGACCGTCTCTCCAGATGCTTCTACCTATGGGCCATTTCGAGCAGGCTGCTGTGGCGGTGCCCGCGGATGGTATTTTACCAACGAAAACAAACTGTGTTTCTGCTGTCCTTGCGGGGGTTTCTTCGGGTCGTGATAACCAACGTCGAAGACCGTCGGGTTGCCGTCAGTGTAAAAGCTCCGAACGCCTCCTTGCGTAGCTCCACTACCAGGCTTCCAGGCCTGAGTATGTCCCGGTATGAGTGGATGATGAAGCCATTCCGGGGGGCGGCCGGGGCGCACGTTGGAGGGCGGCGTTGACAGCGGCAGATTGTCTGTATGGTTGCCGAAGGGACCAGTATGTTTGCGGCCCCTGCCTGCAGGGACCGTGGCCTGTTGTGCGCGCGCGTCTCTTGCGTACATCCATGTTTGAGAGGTCGGAACGTCTTTGTCCTATGGTGTTCCGTTGAAGTCATACTGGATGGATGTTAGAGTTTTAGCAATGAAAACGAAATCGTGAGCCGTGGATAGGAAGAGGTGCATACGTAAGATGAATCTGTGGGTGTACGTTTAGAGGGTTGATAGCCTGGCGGAGCTAGAGCAGAGGATGTTGGATTTGACCCATTAGTTCCAGCACTTGAAGCCATGATGCAAATAGTAGAGGGGAAAGGAGATGTATCAAGGTTATCCTGGTTGAAAAAGTTGCTCTCGAGGAGCTCAGTGGGAGCCCACCCGCTTATATGCTGTTTTGTTGAAGTATATTGTACCGAAAAACATAGAAGCCATTATGCTGATTGGGACATGGGTTTGCACGTCAAGGAAAAAATGGAAGCATCCTGTCCCTTGAGGGCGGCTCATACGATCCCTGTTCTTGTGGTTTCAGGTATCTCGGGATCAAACTTGGTAACGCAGCCGTTGAGAGGATGCGTGAGTTGTGAAATGAGTGATCGTCGATGGCTGGGGTGATACGTTTTACAGGAAAGCTTGATTGGAAGAGAGAAGCGCTCGTTGTCTATATTGGAAGTCTGATACACTCGATGTCTATACCATATCATGCATGCCACCCGATGAATAGTTCTAGCCGCGCGCGTTGAAATTGTGGATCAATAATTGTTAAGAAGAAATGCAGGAAAGAGGCACAGTGCGGCACAGCAGCCTCGCGAAACCCGCCCGGGTGTTTGGATCTCACAATCGGCATCTTCGTTACTTTTGTAGCTGCAATTTTCGGCGAGTATGAGCTGGTAGCTTGAACAACAGAGATTTTAATACACACTTCTCACACCCTCGATTATTCAATTGGGAGATACTTGAGTTGTGCTCGTAGTTGGACATAAGCGAGGTGGGCGAAGTGGTATAAAAATCAACGATAAGGCTGTTTCACAGCTGCACCACGCCGCATCGCGTATATATTGCAAGCGCGCGGGAATCATGGTTGACACTTTAACAGCAAGAGGTTGTGGAAGACTTGACTGGAGCAGCAATCTTGTAGCACGCACTGTAAACGCTGGAATGAAAACCAGCCAGCCCCGGCACGAATGGTGAGGTGAACGTCCCCGCTCAGACCACGAGAGCGGCAGGGTTAACAAAGGCAACAAATATCCATAGCCTATCGGATCAGCAGCCGAAGCAACTATCGATTCAGCTTAAAGCAAAAGGTCCGTAGTGGGGTACCTTTCAGACTATATGGAGTACTTTGGCCTACACACACAACTGTGCCGCTTTGCCCTCGGTTTCAAAGTTATTTTTGTCGCGACCGCACACGCAGCGGCAAGGAAGCTCCCAGCCACATTCAATCGCGCTTGGCCAACCACACAGAATCCAATCAGCACCTGTTGTAATTTCGTCCAGCCCTTTCGTATCACCCCACTACTTATCTGCATCACAGTCATTCCCAAAGACTCAACTCCTCGCAACCCGCTCAGCACCTTTCAACAATACCAATTGTTCACTTTATCCTCCATTTCACTAATGCAAACCACAATGGAAATCAACCTGCAACCTGTGGAAGAGATCGATTTCACCAACTCCGAAAGAGGCATTTTCAACGTCCTCAAGGCCACTCTCCAGTACACTGCCAATCCGCAAATCAAAGGATTGAAAATTGCGGACGACATCGACTTCTTCTGCAAATCAGCAGAAGGAGAGGGTGCTGTCAGTGCAATCCTGTGGGATGTCTGGGGGGTCATCGTTGAGATAGTCTCCCGAATTCCGCCAGGGCATCCATGGCAGACCAGCCTCGTGCAGTCTCTAGATACTCTACGCCGGCGAGAAGGCTCCGCTTCCCCACACGATGAGGTGAGATATAAATGCTATATGATAGTAATTTGATTGAGCTGACTCAAATTCAACGTGGAAGTTGCTTGTATGGAAGGACCTCCCGAATTTGTCGGCCTGCATGAGAGAACAATGGAACGGTATTCAACAACAAACCCTCTGTTGTGCCTATCTGTATATCTTTCGCTAATGCTATTTTAGATCCAACCTATACTGGAGAGGATGTGGGCGAGGAGTTCACCAAGTGGGAGTACTTGAACTCGTTCGTTGTACGGCTTACGGAAGCTGGATTCGCACCTTGGCTCAATTTCCCCATCTGGCAGCTCAGGATGACTCTCGAAGAGCCTCCGGTGAAGGGACCCGCAATGGCCTGTCGCTTGCGTGTGGCGACCGAGTGGGTCATCCACTGCGCAGATGCTATCTTTGACGAAATCAATTCGAAGGAGGAGCTCGACGAGAGCTTAGCTCGGGCCCTTAGAACAGGCCCACTTTATGAAGGAAAGCCACCTCTGAGCATCGAGCGGTGGGACTTTTGGAAGAAGCGATTCTCCGAGATCGGTGGCGATCTGGACGATTTGGAGGTTGACAGTGCCATCTCTGGGCGGATTTCAGATGCTTTGAGGAGTATGGATGCTGTAGGGAAGTAGAAAAGGTGCGTTAATGACGAGTGAAGACTTATGTATGTGTCAATTTGATGGTTTGTTGTTATCACACCTTCGCTTTTTATAAATCCGGTATCAGTGTGAGCGTGCACGGGACTAATGGAAAAGGTACTTGCACATATCTAGAAGCCTTCTACTAACGAAGTCGTAAATTGACTCTCATTTGAGGATACCTACGGATTGGGGCGTCTTGGCAGCAGCTGTACCGCAATCTTCTCACTTGGCTCCGCGGCGGAAAACATCATACTGTACAACCGTACATTCAGCGGAACACCAAAAGTCCACGGATCGACCCATAGACGTGGACTATGATGAGATGCCGTTACCGCCATTTGGCAACCTTCCATTCGACCACTACGTCATGGTCGGGCATGTCCCATTGATGTCAGCCGTTCCAACCGGCTAACAGACACAGCATCATTGAGACATACACTCAACACTATCCAAATATGAGCAAAAGCAAAGGCACCTTCAAGACATCATCCGCTTGGGCAAATATGGGCGCAAAGTTTGTCCCTACCTCCTCGACTTCCTCCCAACGCACATCTGCTGACACTCTCTCCACTCTGCCTCACCAGCCGTACTACGCCCCAAAGTGGACCTGGGACGGTAGCAACAT
The DNA here is from genome assembly GCA_023089105.1 of Lasiodiplodia citricola. Classification (NCBI taxonomy): domain Eukaryota; kingdom Fungi; phylum Ascomycota; class Dothideomycetes; order Botryosphaeriales; family Botryosphaeriaceae; genus Lasiodiplodia; species Lasiodiplodia citricola. The sequence goes on along the minus strand of JAJNLL010000085.1, from coordinate 26,142 downwards.
CCCAGAGGGAATCCCTCTAGACCTGTCTTTCCCATGTGAGCGCCAGCTGGATGCACAGCTGGAACGCGTGTTCTGGATCCGCACATCGTACGGCGACGGCAGCGAGCCAGACAGGGCCGCAGCGGATGCCGGCTACAAGCGGCTGCTCGACCTCAGTTTCCAGGACCATGACGACAGCCCGTTCATGTCCAAGTCGCATCTCTTTGAGGATGCCGCGGAGTTCGATTTTCCGGATGCTGTAGTCAGGCCCGGAGAAGTGCCGCCGGTCCTCACAAGGCCTTCGGCCACTTTCCGAATACCCTCAATGGAGAGGGGGCAAGGCCGTGGGATGGGTGGGATGACTCTGAAGACACCGAGGAGGATTTGCGGACGGTTTTGCTTGTGGGCGTCGCTGATAAGGAGGAGTGTGAGAAGGGCTGGTTGCAGAATCTGCGGGTCAACCACAAGGGGAAGTGCCTGCCGACGCGGTTGAGGCTCAAAGCTGCAAGGGCGGACAATGAATTCCTGTGCTTTGTCAATCTCGGGGTACGGCCCTTCGAGGGTGCTGAAGAGAATGATGAAGAACTGTACGTTGGCAAGGGCGATGGCTGGAACTACGATTATTGGCATTGAAATATTGTGGGACTGCGGCAAACGCTCCAGCTTAACACAGCTTCTTTCCCGAATATGCGGGGCAATCGAAAATCTATAGGGCAGGGTATCATTTCCAATTCTATCAAGTCACACCAAAGTGACATGATTCATGGAGCTGCACGTGTGGCCTGCGTAAATTACTTAGCCGCCCCCTGATGCGGCACAGATTCATGAATCTTGCTCCGCCCCCACATGGCTGCCTATCACCCCAATGCCTGCCCGCAGCCCACTAGGCCGCTTCGAGGAGGTAGGAAGGAAGCTTGCCTGCGCACCAGGTGGAATCTGTCTCAGGTAGCCACTTTTGTCGAACACTATTCTTTCGCATTTCACACCCCACTCACATCGTGGCCTGCCAATCTCTTGGCAGAACGAGGTCTTGCCTGCCTTTGGTTCTAACAGGGGGTGTTACGTTACTTCGTACCTTGATCGATAAATTTGGAGGCTGCGGCACAGCAAACTCTATGTGGCTCTTGGTGCACGCATATCGCGGGGTTGCCGATGTTCCGGGAAGATAAATAGTGACGCTCATCGCAGGGCAGTAATTTTCTAATCATGCAATCCTCATATACCACCATCATCGCATCTCGCAATGTCGCTTCCAAAATCGCCTGTCGTCTTTCGCGGTCCTGTGGATCCAAACGCTAAAAGAAAGCCATCGAAACTTGAAAAATTTGTCACGGCAGCTTGGATAGCGACTCGTGAATTTCAGGAGAACCAAAGCAGTCTCATATGCCACGCTTATCCGAGAGGAAAGACAAGATGCCAGAAGAAATGCACTCCTTCCCAGCTCGAACTCCAGAGAGCCGCGGAAGTAATCAGCGAGAAATCGCTCCCCTATGACCCGCATGACGCTGTAGCGGTATCATATGCCCTTCTCTGCGCAACTCATTGGGGCCAAACCATGTTTGGACAAACGCTGTTCCTCGACCTCATCCTCAATCAATCACCCAACGACCGTGAGAAGCCCGTCGCCAGTGTACCTGCTCAAGAGCTCCAAGTGATCTTAGCACCAAAGCCCCCGAAAAACGAGCTTTTACCGGGGAAATTGCTCGATTTTTCTCGCAACGAAATTCGGCGGGCGTGCAACAACCTCGATGGAGACCCAAAGGGAGAACTCGGCAATGCTTTGATGCAGGCCCTTCCAGCGACCGACGGCAGCATGTTAGTACTCCGGATCGAGTCCCGCTTGAGGACCGATCGTCAGCGATGGGAGTTGTCGCCATCCTCAAGCACGTCGTGGCGTGGACCAGCCCATCTAGACTACTCGGTAGCGAGAACAGCTCTCGCGTTCGACCACAAAAGCGGATTTCGATGCATTGCGTACGATGCTGACGAACACCGCTGTGAGCATGTGCTTCCACCAGATGAATGTGGTTCCGTGCGGGATGCTTTCGGATGCGAGTTCACCATCCATATACCGCCTCGACTCCTCGAACAAGCCATAACACGTCTCCTCTGCTCCGAGCACCGGAATGCTTATTGGAAGCATGTCTACTACCAGAAGTGGGCTCCAAGATTGGCAGGAGGCGACGATTCATCACGGAAATCGCCCTCATCTGGTACCAGCGTCCAAAATCCGAGCGTTGGCTGCCGAAAAGTTGATACGAGCTCGACCCCCAGTAAAGGTTCTGTGAAGTCGGAAGAGCCCACTCACGATAGCGACGAAGCGGTACTACCCAGCACGAGCGGCAAGCCGGACCCTTTTGTGTTTGGAAAGGGATCAGAGTTGTTTCCAGGGTTTCCAGAAACTTTTAAATTAACTGATCCCTTCGCCTTCGTCCCTTTTCTCAAGAAAGATCCATCCACCGAGGGCGCGAATCCAGGAACACCTCCTTTGCATCGTACGACTCCAGATGAGACTGTTCGAGGAAGTCATCCATCCCCTCCGAGACCAGAGCCATCCCCTTCCGCCGGCTCTCAAATACCGAACGCCCCGAAAAGTGATGGAGTCGGCAATGGTATGAGCCAGAGGGCAACTAAACCTGTTTTTAGTTTTGAATCGTCTTTTCCTTCTTCGGGGGCTGCCTTCCGGGTCAGGAGCAACGCGTCTCAGGCTTCCAAGACACAGCAAAGCCGATCTGATAAGCCAAGATGGTTTCCAGATTCCCGAGTAGACTCGCCATCGCCCTCAATGCCGTCCATCTTTCGCTCCGACCCGTATCGGGTAAACTACCACTCTTTCGATGATCATGTCTCCAGAGGATTGCTGGCAAACGAACGCGGCCTTATCCGTGACTTGGAAAGGATACAAAAAGGCTTGGGGTTGATCCCATCGCCTGTAAGGGATGCCAGCAAGTTACATCCGCAGGGCCGAAAGCTGGAAGATAAGTACTTCTCCGCATGGAGCCTACCTGGCGAGAGGGAGCGCGGAGCGATGGAAGAACCGATCTACGAATGGTTTCGTATCTGCGACCTCCATGCTGCTGCATCGGAATGTGAGCACGACCAGCTTTTTGAGGCTGCGTGGAACGCTGAGGTCCACTCCACTGTGCTGCGGCTAGCTTTTCAGGGGCGACGGCGCCAGGAAACAGGCGTGTGGTACCGCGACATTACAACAGCAACCATTCTAGAATCATGCCTCCATCTCTCCCCCTCCTCGGCGGCACGGACGAGTGGCAAGAGGGTTGATTATGCCATCATCCTTGAGCCATCAGAAGAATTGAGACCTCGCATCAAGGACAAGGTCGAAAGAAGCTTCTCGACCACCATCAACCACACTGCCCAAGAGCACATTCGCTACCAGCCGATCGCCATTGGTATAGAGACGAAAAGGCTATGTCAGGAAAAGCTGAAATCTGACCAGGACAAGTCAAAAGCGGATGAACAGCTCCTTGTCTGGGTATCTGGACATGTCACCCGACTTCGCCAGCTCCTGTCTACAAAGAAATCGCAGGAGATTCCAGCCCTGCCGCTCTTGCTGGTGCAAGGACATGATTGGAAGCTGTATATGGCCAAGGTCGGCGAGAATCCACTTGAACGTAAACTGGATCTTTTCCAAGAGATGACTATTGGTTCAACGGCTTCGATTGTGGGCATCTACACCCTGCTTGCCGCCCTGCGAAGGCTGGCTGAATGGGCTGAGAAAAAGTATGGGCCGTGGTTCGTGGAGTCCATCCTTGACTAGGAAGGATTACACTACAAAGCGGGAACCTTCACAGTATAAGAAGCTTTCGCCACCCTTATTTGGCGAGAAATAGTCCTTTTGTGTGGAAAAAATATCGCTCTCTTGATTTGTGACGCAAGATGTCTCCAATGGACGTGCGGACATGCTCGCCTGTTGTGCATGTTAAAAGCCGATGTAACGAAAGTGGGGACAAGCTTTGGGGTAGATGAGTATGAAGATTGGGGTAGGCAGATGCTGTTGGGGTAAGTGGGGTTAGCATGATTGGTCAGCATCATCCATGTGTCCGTGGTGACGCCGCTCGGCAGTGTTGTCATGGTTCTCCCGATCCCGTCCCGCAGCGGAATGTTGGCATGGAAATCATTACAAAGGCGTACGGGTTCGCTCTGATGATGTGATAGGTCAAAATTCTGGATATGTTCGCATTCCTACGCCAATTAGGTCAGAACGCTAGCTCTCTTTCATAAAGCAAATCCGCGCTAGCCATCGGATGCGGAAGGGGACTGTACTACAAGTTGACGTGGCGTGAGGCACACGACCAACTGGATAAGTATATGTTCATACTACGTAACACCTATACTCTAGTCTTCCAAATGGTACAATTGACACCCTGACTTACTCCAATTTTGATGCTCTCTTACGTTGATGAAATCATTTAACCCCAAATGTAGACCGAACAGACTTCGTTCTGAACTTAACTCCAGCATTGATTTCTAAGATGACGTCTTTATTGGGCTTTGAGTTGATTTCTAAGTTGTTGTCTACGTCGATTTTCAAGTTGATTTCTAAGATGGCCACGGATATTCATGGCCTGCAAGTGAATATATAATTATGGGCGTTCCTCAAGAGATCATAGTACCCCAGCTAAGGTTGGCTTAGATTGCCAAAAAAGGACTTGTTCATCAAGAGAATATGCCTCACAACATCCTCATCACCGGCGGCTCTGGCTTCCTTGGTGGCACACTCCTCGCCCAATTCCAACCAGCCAGTCTCCCTAACTACGGAAAGCTCTTTGCGCTTGTCCGGAAGCCCGAACAAGCCGAAGCCGTGAAACAATATGGAGCCGAGCCTTTGATCTTCTCCCCCGAAGACGAACAGGCCACCAAGAAAGCCATCGTCGAGAACAAGATCACCATTGTGTATTTCTTGATGGGCGCGTACTATGCTACCAGCCAGGTCAACGTCATCAAGGCTCTTGCTGAAAGCAAGAAGGTTACCGGCTTGGAGGTGCATTTTCTCTATGTGAGTTCTTCCTGAAGTGATAACCCTTAAATCGGCCATATACTAATACGAAATGTTTCAGACAAGCGGCGCCAAGATGTTCTCCAGCCTTTCTGGGGCCCCGATCGATCGGCCCCTGTTGGATAATGACCCTGGCTTGTACGAGCAGCACAAAAACCAGAAGGCGCCCTACGAGGAAGTGCAAATTGTGCGTGTCCCTACTTTAGCGGAGATAAAGATAATATAGACAGGAAAAGGCCCTTTGCTAAACAGTTGCATCTCAAGGCTACCAACACGAACATTACGGTCACCGAAGAGGGTTTGAAGCATGCTGTCAGGACCTATATCTTCGTCCCTTGCATCGTCTGTAAGTGCACTGTCATTCGCACTGTATAAAACGCTACGAGGAGATTCTGTACTAATGCGCATTCAAGACGGCGAGGGAGAAGGCTTCGGCAACAAAATCTCCATTCAAACCGTTGACATCGTCATCGCCGCGAAACATACGGGCCGCGTCTACAAGCTGGACAAGGAACGTACCGTAAGTAGCATTACTCATATCTTACATCCACACCATATTCACCCAGCCCGCACACTTACGAACTTCAATCGAGATAGACCTGGCCTGTTTGCCACGTCCACGACAACACGACCCTCTACCTCTCCATCCTCCGCGCCATCCTCGACAACAAAAACCCCGACCACGGCAAGAATGGCTTCTACCTCGCCTCCCCCGGCAACGTCGCCTGGGAAGACATGTACGCCGCCATTGCCAAAGCTCTCGCCAAGCGCGGTGTCATCAAGGATGCGAAGGTGGAGCTCGTGGATGAGGATGCGTTGGGCAAGATGGCGGAGGCGCTGAAGGTGTCGAAGCCGTCTGTCAGGGTCAAGATCTCGGGACAGTAAGTCTTAGAACGATGGCTCATGTGGGAAAGAGCAAGTGTTGCTGACGCTTTGGTGTAGATCGACCTTTACTGCCGAGCACGGCCACTCGGTGGGTTGGAAACCCAAGTTTGCACCGGAGCATATCCTTGAGGCTGCTGATGCTGAGGTGGATCTTATCTTGGCCCATTTGGATGAGCGTCACCGCGGATTAAGGTAGATGGGCGCTAGAGACTGTCTGATATGAGTAGTGGTACAATCTTGACCATACGTTCTTTCCCAAACGGAGCACGTCTTCTATCACCCAATCTCAAACCGGTTAGCCCCTCACTGCTTCGCAGGTCTTCTCGTTGCCCGGCCATTGCCTCCAGCTCCGCCACCCCCACCGGCATTACCAACCCAGCCGCATCTAAGCTCTACATAGTGTGCCATGTCTCTGCCTCAATCTTATCTCTCCCACCTTCATCGTTGGAGATTCCGCAGGCCCTTTTCAACCTACCACTCTCACCCAAGAAGTTAGATTTACCTTCTCTCAGCCTCCACACCAAGCACGCCGGCCTCACCCACCAGCTCGTACACGCCAGCATTGCCTCCTGTGTCAATTCAATTCCCACTGTGACGCAGCACCGAGTACTGACAGCCGCCTTCTGCCTCTGAGCCATCATATTCACCTTCCCTTCAACGCAGTACCTCTCACCCTTCGTCTGGTGAAAGTCATACCTACCAGAAAGCACTGGCACCGTGACGACACCGGCCTCACCTACGACACTGAACAATCGACGCGACCGCTCACTCCCCAGAAGTCACCGTCCGTTGCAACCCGAGCTCAGCTTCACCCCCATCACCAACGGCCGGGAAATCACCGACCTCCAGATCACTCACCTCACCACTGAGACCAGCCGAGCGTCTCCTCCGCCAGCCTCCGAACCATTTCCGTCCCAGTCACCACAGCAGCACCAGCAGAGCGCCAAGCTCAGCCACAAGCCTGCACAGCACCAGACAGACAGACAAGTCACGCAGACAGCAAACTCAGCCACACGGAAGCCACATCAGCAATCTCCGATCCCCGCACTTGGAAAAAATGTCTGGTTGTGGTTACGTTTACGTCATGCACTCCGATGAGGAGCCTGGAAAAGTGAAGATCGGCTATTCGTCCGATGCAGGACGACGCCTTAAGGAGCTGCGGAAGCAGTGTGCGCTTTCGGGCTTGACACTCGCGTATGTGACACACTATGTGAATTTCAGCGCGAGGTGGCTGGAGAGACCTGTGCACGCTGCGCTGGCCCATCGCAGGGTGCTGAGACCAGTCCATCACGGCGGTCGGACGTGGAATCAAAGGGAGTGGTTTTGGTGCAGTAAGCAGGAGGCAAAGGCCATCATTAGGGGAAAGCTGTTTGACCTGCTTAGGCCTCATCACTCTTCTCGACGGAAGCGGCTGGAGCGATACTATCCGAAGCAAAATGATTGAAGATCTAGCTTATTCTGTTGAAGACTTAAAGAGCTACAGGACACAGGGTAGAGAAAAAAAAGGCATGGTGCAATTTGGGGCACTATATGGGTTTGCGGCGTTGAGATTGACTAGCCAGGTTTATGAGTTTTGGTGGGATAATAATCTTTTTTTATACCTGTAGACGTTAAATTAGATACGCGGTTGCTAAGAAATTACATCTCGTTGTGCAGTCTGCGCATCTGGTGTCTTACGAAAGTTTAATACTCTGCATCGGAAGTTCGTGCAGGACGGCAGCAAATTGTTTGCCTTGATTCCGCAATACATGTGAATCGTACTCGAAAACTATCAGTAGGCTACTGTTCGGTTGGTCTCGAGCCATAGGTATTAGAGTATCGATCAAAATGCTATGATTTGATACCATGAAGGGCCACCGTGGACAGAAGTAAATCTGCGCTGAATATTGTTCGGTATGAGCGAGATACTTTGAGCTGGGGTAACGGCCAATCTGTTTCCTCCTAGGAGGACGCTCCCAATATGCTGATATGCAAGGCATATTGACGATTGCGACCTCTAATGGCTTCAACAATCACTAATGACTACCAGCGAGCCTTCTTTTCCTACATTGACGTAATACGGAATATCCTGTCACTCTAATTACATCACTCAGCAACACCCTGCTCCACACACAAATGTAGCCCGCAATTCTTGAAGCCTACTTGCGTCAACGACCCAATATTCTCCGACGAAAGGTATACCGCTGCACCCTTCCCCAGGACTTCCACGAGGATATGCGCGCTTCTCGCACTTCGCTTCCAGCTTTACAATCTAAAGGGCATCCTGCCTCACGAAGAACTCTATCAATACCCTCATCTTCTGGGGAAGAGTACGCTGTGATCCCAGAGAGAGACCTCGCAGTGGGATCCGCCCGAAACTTAAGCAGCAATTCGATCACCTTCATCTTGTCTCCGTGATATGTAGATGCATCAGCCGCTTCCATCAGCGCCGTGCGTCCTCTATCGTTTTTCAGATTGGGGTCTGCTCCGGCTTCAAGGAGTATTTGAGCAATTTGATAGTTCAGCCACTCCACTGCTCTGATGAGAGGCGTACATCCCAACCTGTCTTTGATATTTGGGTCTGCTCCGTGTTGGAGGAGCAATCTGGTCGTTCCGTCTTTGCGGTGACGCTCGACCAAGTGGAGAGGCGCATTCAAGTGGGCGTCCATCGCGTTTGTATCGGCTCCAGAGGCTATGAGCAGTTCCGCAATACCCTGGTTTTCCTTTTCCACGGCAGCAAACAGTGCTGTGCATCCATCTCGATTCTTTGCATTCGCGCCAATACCGCACTTTAGTAAGAGTCTGACGATGTCAGAGCCTTTTGCATATTCCACAGCTTGGTATAGTGCCTCTCCATCTGGCTTGGCGCCGTTGGAAAGAAGCAGCTCAATGAAGTCCTGTCGTTCCTCAAGAGTAACTGTGCATAGCAAGCTGTCTCCGAAAAGGTCTTTTGCGTTAGGATCTGCTCTAAACTTAAGAAGCTGTTTAGAAGTTTCATAATGTCCGTTCCAGCCTGCCAGATATAGCGGAGTAAGACCATTGCCGGCTTTTGCATTGGGCTTTGCTCCTGCTCTTAGGAGAACCTCCGCTGCAGATTGGTGACCAAATGCAGCCGCAAAATGGAGAGGAGTATAGCCTTCTTTCTCTGAAGTGGCTAGACTTGATCTGGATTTGATCAGGAGAGATATGACTTCAACGTCTCCCCATATACATGCAAGGTGAATTGGAGATCTCCAATATTCCAATCCGTAAGAACGGCAACGTACTCCAGCGTTGACCAGTCTGCGGACGACCTGTTTCTGCTGACCAACAATGGCGTAAACCAGCAACGCAATCCCAGCGGTCGAGGATTCGAGAGAGGCGACTTCGGAAATCATTCGCTCCCCAGCAGAACCATCTAGAAGCCCACAAATGGCAAAGAGGTGTCTCCATTTCCACCCATCCATTGGCCATTCCGCAATGTACTTATGCTTGTTGGCAATAGGGGTCCGTCGTCGAGAAAGGTAATAATCTTCTGAAAAGGGTGTATCACGCCAAAAGGCTTCCTTCCATGTTTTCAACGGGCACCCGATGATCTTTCGGAGGAAGACCCACAAATCTGCCACAACCTGGTCGTTAGGCCACTGGAATTCTTCCAGAATATCGTGATCACTGTGTTTCGTCGTCTCATCTTGGTTCTTGGCGCTAACGGCATGGAATATCCAGTTTTTCCAGGCGTATGAGATAAAGGGAAATGATAGTCCCGTGCTCGGAGCTTGGGAGAGACGTGCCGGTATCTCATAGGTCTCGGGCATGAAAAGGAATTGCAGACAAGATCTTGATATTTCGAAGTGTGCAAAACGTATTGGTTCAATGTCAGAGGCGTTGGACAGAAGTCGTAACCCTCCGCGGTTGGTGAGAAAATCAATAACTGATTGATGGATGAATTCAACTTGGCCGGAATCAAATGAACCTCGAAGTTGGATTAATCCTTTTGACAGCGTTCTCATTCTGGTCTCAAAATCCTCCTCCGAAATGAATCCAGAAGATTCCTTGTAGTCGTCGATCGAGCTCTGCTTCTTGTCCTGGCTAAGAGCCAGAGCATACTGGAGTTCCACCGGGGAAAGACGCCGAGTGGCAAACAGCAGCCAATGGAATAGAGCACGCCGCTGTCTCTGTTCGAGTGAAGAACACTGCTGCTCTCCGGTCTGCAACAACGCTCTGTAGAGGGAATCCAGGCCTGCGGGTATGCGTTCCACTGCTTCCAAAGCGGCTTGGAAAGAGTTTCCTTGTGTTCGTTCGTGCACAATGCCGTTGACTACCAGTGATGTCCATTGAAAGATACCGCCGGATCTGTTGAGGACTTCAACTTTGATTTGTTGCTTATTGGATTCAGTGAAGATAGGAAGACGGTCTATCCGAGTGCTCACAACTCTCTCCATGTCTTCGTAGTTGTGGTTCTCCATCACAAGCGTTTTACCACTCTCCAGGATGATTTCGGGATAGTTCCTGCACGAGAGGCAAATTCGGAGTTGACAGGCATGGTCACTCAGAGAACCCAAAAGTTGTTGGAGATCACGGAACAAGTCCCTGGCAGACGACTCTCCTGCCTCGTCTACTGCATCAACAAACAGCACAATAGGCTTTTGCTTGCAGGCGTTAGAGATGCCTTCCATGAAATATTTGCGTATTTCGCCACTCATCCACAACCAATCCTCGCAGCTTTTGCCAGATTTCTCCGTATACTCCTTAAATCGAGCCGTCAGATCGGAGAAAACGTGGAGAAAGTGAGGATACAGTTGGTGTAAAAGCGAGCGGTAGAGGCCCAAAAGAGACTTTTGAAGGCCTACACCTTGAGCATGGAAGAAGAATGACGCGACTACTGCGTTCATAGTGGACAGGTTTTCGACATGCGTCACCATGTGTTTCATGGCCATCGACTTGCCAGAACCGGGCATGCCACGAATCCAAAGAAAGCCTTTTGGATTGGCTAGCCATTGCACAAAATATTTGTGTTTGGTAAGCCAGTAACACGTGCCCTTCTCTGGTTCGAGGGAATCCATACGCTGGTATTGCTCAGGAAAGCCAAGGGACCGGAGGCAACCTTACGATAATGTCAGAAATCATCTTTATTTTGAGTATGCTATATACCAACCTGCCTGCACTTTTGACATCGCGGGTTGTGATCCTACTGACGTCAATTCAGCTTCTAAATGAGTGCAAGTGGAACAAACCTATTCCAGAAATGTCGATCCCGTTGAGATACGCGACCAGGGTTTTATATGCCTCGTCGTGCGGACTAGGGAATTTGACGAGGTCGCTGTGACCACGATCAATAGGATACACCCGGTGGTTTTTGGTATCGTCGGGACGGCCGTGAGTTGCAGAGAAGGGGTTCACCAGGACTGCCGATGGGCCTGTCATAGACCACTTTCCCGACTCCTACACACACCAATTAATTAACTAAAGTCGCGTATGTTTGTTAGAAACTTACATCTTGCTGTGCAGTCGGCGACTCCTGTGTCTCATAGAAGTTCAAGACATCACAGCGGAGGTCACCCAAAGCCGCCGAGAAGTCTTTTGCTTGAATGCGTAACGTCGGCGAGTTGTGCTCCAGATTTTGTAGTAAACCGCGGTTCGGTTGGTCTCCCACCATGGGTACCAACGAGTGAATATCCATCCCTTGATTCGGCACGCCGAAGAAGACTATTCCACAGATCGCTGCAAAATTCTCTCTGTCCTGATCGAGCTCACTGATGCGCATGTCATTGATGGCTTGCTTCACAACTATTCCACCAAGACTGTGACCAACCAGGATCAACGGCTTCTTCTCCTTTCCAGGACGTGCCTCTGCCAAGGCGCTCCGGAACTTGTGCCCAATATCCAGTATATTCTGGAAAGATTTGCTGTCCTGTAGCGTGCTGTCATATCCGTAAATAACGATTCTGCTTTCAGGGAAGTCACGTCGTAGAGCGTCTCGTAGCCACATGTATGATTCATTCTTTTTCTTGAAAGAGCCGAAAGCATGGCCATTCAGCCCTGAAATGGCGAAAACGCTAAAGGCACAGCAGGTAAGCAAATGGTATGGCTGACGGGAACATTGTAAGGCATATCTTACTCGAACCTCCAGCTGTCTTCTGGTGGACAAAACAAGGTGGTGCATCCATAGAAGTGGGTATCGAACAGAAGGGAAATGTCATCAGACAGCTCAGCGCTCCATTCGGCACCAGATGCACACCTTGCCAGCTGTGCAGGTATACTGAAAAAGTTCATGGTGGCGACCATTTCCCGTGAACGGGGGCGGTCATTGGCCAAGGATTTGAGTCGGAACACCGATGAATCCTCAGAAGCCAGAGCCTCCTTGACTAGAGCCTCCACATTCTCCTTGGACGTTCCGGCGGGGATGCCTCTCACCCGGAATGTGGTGTAACTCGACGACATAGCGGCGTCCACGATCGCATTGGTCTAAGTCTCGTAGTTTCTCGCGGGTAACAAGGTCGAATTGCATCCGAAGGGACTAGACACCTGGAGAGGGTTAGCCTGGCAGTTGGGGGGAAAGGGTGGCTTTTCCACGTACAGTAGACTACAGGAACATTGCAGGTGTGCATGATATCTAAGCAAATAACGTGAAAAGGTGAGAAAAAGAGATGGCGGTCAGAGCGACAAGGCTACCACTATATAGCTTTGAGCTGCGGATAGAGCTGTCCAATGAGCGATGCGATAGTGGCGCCGCAGCAAGCGGACCGTGCACGTAGATGGGGCCTGAAGTATATCATGTAAACCTGGATGTAGGATATTTTGATCACTGCAATCGCTTAGAAGAAATAGATAATGGTATAGCTTACGGATTGCGCATACGGCTGTGTTCATGCAGCAATCTCAACCGATGGTGGTTCTTGTATGAGCCCGGCATTGTATGTACCACTTGACACGGCTGATCCTTTCCATGTTTGCCAGTTTGCACGCGTCATGTCGACCACCGTCACCTGCGTACACATTCGCACTGGTGCAGAAAGTATAATGTGGTGTAGTTTCATTCATGAGGTAGGACTGAAACTATTACAGAGCGAGACTGTTTCGTGCCTGGTGAGCTAAACGGCCCATTCCGACGCTCAGCGGTGACGTGTACAGTCGTATCCATCCTTGTTTATTTTTTCTTTTTGGGGGAGAGTGGGGCTAGCACGTCGCGATTGATGCTGAGTCCCGCATCTCCCCCCTCTCACACACTTATCATTTGAGTGATCTTCCCATCTGTTCTGAGGTATACGGATCTCTCTGCTCTAATCATTTACCAGGCCTTCTTCAACATGGCGCAGAGAGATGATAGAAAGCCACCACCGTTGGCCGCCGAGCGATCCGACAAAACAAACTCTGAATACCAATATTCTCCATTAGAGTCCCCCTCAATCAGGCTCATTCGAATCTTACCCGGCGAACCATCAGCTCCGGTCCGGTGCGCTGTCGTTCACAGGCGTCTGCAGGACCACCCGGAATACGATGCCTTGTCATATGCATGGGGCAGTAAAGCCAAGACACACTGTATATATGTGGAGCAGCAGGACCCCTCTGTCCCAGAGATGACTCTCCCGGTGACAAGAAACTGCTTTCGCCTACTGCAGCACCTCCGCAATACTTCAATCTCGACCGGTGAAATCTGGATCGACGCTGTATGTATCAACCAGGACAATGACAAAGAGAAGGAAAAGCAAGTGGCGATGATGGGTGAGATCTTCAAAGGAGCAGAGCGTGTCTTAGTGTATCCGGGAGGTGTTCATCAAGACAATGCCAAGAGGATGGCGGATCTCAGGAGACACATTGAAGTCTGGCGTGACGAGAGCATCCCCAACCCATTCGGCTTTCTTATTACCATGGAGAGCATCCTGAGTCAGGACTGGTTTTGGCGGACCTGGGTGCTGCAGGAGGTCGTGCTGGCCCGCCGTCCGGAGATTATCCTTGGAAGAGAAACGTCACCATGGATGGATTTCACGAGGTTTGCTGAAAAGATCAGCCGTCTTGCAAAGAGATTCTACAAGAAGGAAACAATCATGCCACCAATAGTAGGACTCACAGAATCGATCAACAAAGGCGACTATCTGAAGCTGCACGACCTACTGAAGAGGACTCAGGGATTGCGAGCTAGCGATAACAGAGATAAGGTCTTTGCATTGCTTGGGATCGCTAGTCCAAATCCAACATACAGCTCGCTTGTTCAGTACGGACGAACAACTGTCGGACAAATTTATGCCGCGTTTGCTAAAGCTTTTATCGCGGAAAGCGGGACATTGGATGTTCTGAGTTCGAGCGCGAACATCTGGCTTACATGCTCGGATGGCGACGAGTGTTTGAAGGCGACATGGGCGCCTCATTGGAGCGCTCGACCGCGAGTATCCTATGACACCAGCATTGCATCAAAAAATGTTTTTAATGCAAATGCAGGACTTCTTGCTTCTATTTCGGAAGCGACCGCAGAGACATTGATGCTGAGCAAGATAAATCGCCCCTCATGGAACGTTTTACCTGTGCGAGGCAGAAGGCTTGGCATTGTAAGATCCTTAATTAAAGGACTTGATTCGAGCGCAAGGATTGGAGCCCATGCGAGGAAAAACAAGGGTTTATCAAAGTGCCGAGAGGCTTGTGTCATGGCGAAGAAATGTTCCAGATCTTTCCAGGAATCCGCCGAACACATCTGCTTCCATACCTTCAACTTCCATCTTCCTATTCAGCATGATCCGATACAAGCTAAAAGGCTCAGCGAAAATTTTTGGAAAGATATGGATAAACGCGAGCAGAGTTTTGAAATTTTTACTGAGTTTGAGCTTGGTTTGGAGACCTTCTGCAAAAATGTATCTGAAAGGCAAGTATGCTCAACTGACAGTGGGTATTTTGGCCTGGTTCCATCACACTGCGAAAAAGGAGATTTGGTGTGCTGCTTGGCAGGAGGGAGTGTGCCTTACGTGCTTCGACAAAGTGACGATGGGAACGACTTCAAGTTGGTTGGAGAATGTTACATTCACGGAGTCATGCAAGGTGAGGCCCTCCGAGGGGCGAAGCTGGAGGATCTGGAGGTCTTTCAGCTTTCTTGATGGAATTGCTAGAGCACAGAGCTTCTTGTTTTCGCACTATTTTCAATCTCCTTTCGCCTCCACTAATTATGTAGCACCAAAGCAATACATATTCAGTCCCTTAATTGCACCCGATTACATGGGGAATAAATATACAGCGGGCAGCTACAGGTCCACTACTTGACGTCTCGTATGGCCGTGCTTGCAGGATGAAGTTACAGAATGAACATTATACTTAGCTTGAAATTCTTCCAGAAGTGGTTATATAGCCATTGTAGCATTATTTATACTCTAAACTCATACTATAGGGATATCAATTAATAAACACTTCCAACCATACTCACCAGACACCCTCGCTCCGACCAAATCACCCCGTAGAAGGACGCGGCACACAAGACAGCAACACGCAATTAACGCAAAGCGATTTCCGAAACCTGTACGGGTCACGCCACAGCCCCGCGGCCGCGCCGTTGCCATTCCCACTATCACCCTCACCGGTACTCATCACCGCAGCCCTGGCCGCCTTCCCAAGGAACACAAAGGTATCCAAGTTCTCCACATCCGCAGTCCACCGCTTCTTCAACGCCCACCGCAGCAGTCTCGCCATGTCCGCAACGTATTCAGCGCGCTCAGCTGCCTCTTCCCCATCCACACCATCTGGATCATAGTAGAACTCCGCTCCCAACGCCGCCCGGGCATCCAGAAACGCCTCAACGTCCGCAGTAACAGCATGTGTGGCGCAGGCCTGCAGATGGTCTTGTAAGCGGGGATGTTCGTATACAGACGGGTTGACAGCGAGAGCGGCTTCGACCCATTCGGCCAGGTTGGCGGTCAGGGCGTCGCGGGTAGTAGAGGTATTCGAGGCTGTCGAGCTACCGCGCCGCGGGCGCTGGGCGGAGGGGAGTAGGTCCGGGGCGACGGAGCCGGGGGAGAGAGGGCGCTTCTTCTAAAGGGTGGTGGAAGGATGAAATTGGGGTTGTGGTGAAGGTGAGGCGTGGATGCTGGGTGGTGGGATTTGCGAGAAGTCTGTTTCGGAGATGATGGACTTGCTGGGTGTGGATGGCGCTGGTGCGGCGGCGGGAGGGCTGAGGGGGAGAAGAGATTCGCAGTCGAGCGGAGGTGTTGGGCCGAGATAGGGGGGAGGCGCGGATGAGGGTAGATTGTCGGGGGCGGGGTCAGGCTCAATGCCGAAGAGGCTCCAGTCCACCTCGGACGTCCGAGTGTCGAGGACATGTTCGACGGCGAAGGGACTTGCGGGAGGCGGAGCAGCGGAATTGCGGTCACACACCAGCTTCAAGCCTTGACGGGCATAGTCGCTAGGTTTGATATAGATGGAGAAGGAGCGAGTTTCGGAAAGAGAGCGTAAGCCGCGTAGCAGATCTGATGTGGTACGTGAGGCGGGAGCGATCTTCTTTGCGGTAGACTTGGGCATGAGGACGTAGCCAAGCTTCGGAAGGGCGAAGTTGGCACGAATTACGCGGCCAGAGTCAAACAGGCGTGCATCTCCAACTGCCGAGAACACGGCGGGCGTGTGGATCTGCGAGATTTCCAGCTCATGGAAAGTCAAGGCATAGGAATGCGGCGGAATGACCAAGGCCAACTCCCGCTGCCGCTCCCGGCCGGCTGTCTTCACCGTGACTGCCAGAATGAACCATGCCCAGACCCTCTGCTGCTCATCCGTTGTGACCTTCAATGTAAACCCAGCGTCCCGTTTGTGGCAAGGTGTCAGCGAACCGAGGGTGCAGTCGTGGCCATTGGCATCGATCCATTCGGCGAGGACCGTCTCGTTCACGTCAGGCTTTCCCGGGGCGTACATAGCGGACTAAAAGTGCAGGTAAGCAGAGGAGAACAAACCAGAGGGCGAAAACGAAGCCCTGCGCGTAATTTCGCGCAGCAACCCACCCGCCCAGGCTTTGACTAAGAAGCAGCCTTGACTTCGGCGCCAATCCAGGAAGCCGTGCGCCCGACAGTAGCAAGTGGACCGAGCCGTTGGCGGGAGTTGGTAAGGCAGTGCGCGCGAAGCAGACCGAGCCGTTGCCAAACACCTGCTAAGGCAGTTCGCTTGCGTCGTGTGCGGGCGTCGGACGATCGCTAGGCCGGGGGTGTCGATGTGGGAAAGAATGCGGGAAAAAGGCCACTGGGCTTACTCGCCGTATGCGTAAGGCGCCGGCTATCCACACAGGAAATATCAAACGGGGTCCGCAAACCGAACCCCTACAGACCCCCAGGCCTTCCGTCAAGCAGTCTTGCCGGGTAGGCGCTGGAATTTTATAACGGCCTGCTTGGTACGTGTGCTGAACTCAACAGCGACGAACATACGTAGATGCGATAAGCGGGCAGCGGTGAAGTGTAGGGAAGAGGCGATGGTGTTGACGATGGAAGCAATGGTCGGAGGTTGCGGAGGTTGGGGTCGAGGTGACGCTAAGAAGTTGGCGCGTCGCGTCGGCGTGTCTTGGCGCGCCATGACTCAACACAGCATTACGTCATCAGGCCCAATGACTTCTTCCGTCGCGTCTCCGCAACACCGCGTCACCGTCAATCTACAGCCCCCTCTCGCAGCCGATGGCTCATGTCATGGGTAGATGAAGTTATCGTCCGGACGTATATGTAGAATTAAAAATTCGACATTCTCGTCCGGATGATAGCTTCAACTACCCATGCGGCATTTTCCGTGCAGCATGCCCACCTCGCCCCATGTCACTCCCGTCTCAGAACTCCATCGAGAACGCGAAAGATGGAAAACACTAATTCATTGACAAAATCTACTTGACAAGACCCATTTCTAAGAGCTTGTTCCCTACCAGAAGAAAGTAGTAATCAGCATACACTAACCCCGTATCCGCCCACCTCCTCAGCGCATGCTCAAAGTTATTAATCGTAGCATGCATCACCACCGACTCCAGCTCACCCGCACCTCCTCCTCCCCCTGACTCCGCCGACAAACAGCTCTCCACAACCCCCCTCACACTCCTCAACGCCGCCCCCAAAAACTCCTCCGCCTCCTCCGCCCTCCCCTCCTCCCCCAACGTCTCATAAACCAACAACATCGCCCACGCCGCAACCAGCACCGCGCTCGAGTCCCTTGGCTCCCCCGGCCCGCGCTCCCTCTCCGCGTCAAAGTCCCACGGCACGACGCCGTCATCCGGCATGCGCTCGATCCAATACCGCGCCGTCCGCAGCGCTGCGTCCAGGAACAGCGGCTCCTTCACCCGCCGGTAGCACTGGATGAAGCCGGCCATGGCCCACGCCTGGCCGCGCGTCCAGCACGACTCGTTTTTGTAGCCTTGGTGCGTGAGGGTCTGCTGCGCGGTGCCGGTGGATGGGTCGAAGACGACGAGGTGTGCGGTCGACCAGTCGGGGCGGACGTGGTGGCGGAGAGTCGTCAGGGCGTGGGTGGTTGCGATGTGCGCGAGGGAGAGGTCGCCGGTTAGGGTGGCGGCGTGGTAGAGGAGGTCGAGGTCTGTCGTGCATCACGTTAGCTTACCAGCCCATCAGCCCAGCACCCTCCCCCCTCTCCAAAACCAGATCGGGGCCAGGTCACTCACTCATAATATTATCAATCACAACCAAAAACTCCCTCCGCGGATCCGCAAACTCATACACCCCCGTCCGACACGCATCCCAACTCCTGACCGCCCCAACCCTCGCATCAAACCGCGTCGCCAGGCTCCTCGCCGCCGTGACCAGCGCCTCCCGACACTCGCCGTCCCCGTCCAGCGCCAATCCCAGCTGCGCCCACGGCTGGATCATGAAGCCTAGGTCGTGCGTGTCCGTCCGGCTCGCCTGCAGCTTCGGCTGCGCCGTCCACCACTTACCGGCGAACTCCAGGGCCGGGGGGTGAAGGAGGGGTCCTTGGAGCGCGGAGGAAGGGAAGTGCGAGGGGTAGCGCAGTTGCCGCTCGCGGAGGAGGTAGAGGCACCCGGGGAAGAAGCCGGAGGTCCAGAAGGAGACGGGGGAGTAGATGTAGGTTGTGCCGCCTGGTGTGGTGTATTCGGGGAAGGTGGTGGGTGGGGAGTCCTGAGGGTGGGTTAGCGGTGGGATGGGTGCGGTGGGGGAGGGGAAGGGGTGAGAGACGGACATCGTGGAGGGCTTTGCTGGCGACGGTCCAGATCTTTGTGACGACGGAGGGGGAGTAGAGGGCGTCGAGGTCGTGGGTTTGGGCGAGAGGGCGGGATGGCTCTGCCTGAGCTTTGGGCGGGGTGTCCCCGTTCGTGGCGGCTCCCATTTTGTTGTCTTCTGAATGTTTCAACGAACAAACGCGGCACTGTTGAGGCGAAGGTAAAGTAGACCGAACTGTGTACTCGAATTGATATTGACAAGTCCTCAAGCCGCAGTCACGGGAAGCCGTAAGCGCAACCCTTCATCCTCGGCATTTCTACAAGCCTGCACCTACATAGCAAAAATAATTTATCCACCTCTTCCTGTCGCGCATGGCTCCCATGCAGCATTGCGGGGGATCACCCGGGGAGCTGTCCCGGGGACAGAATGGTCGCAGCCGGAGCCCGGGCCCGGTCTCGGAGACGCTCCGGGAACACTGAACCATCCCTGCAACTCCCCCGGACGTGCAGCCCCGCTCCGATGTGGAGCCCCACGAAAGATAAGCAGGTGATGTAGCCTGAGCTTTTAGTGTTTCCTTAGGCCTGAAATCCCGGCTCCTTGCCTCGTAGTGCAACCAACCATCACGGAAAAAACTCCAATGGCAAAGTCTATGGACAAAGCAGACGACGCCATCGTCCACCATGAGGAGCGTCCAGACGAGCACCCTGGTGGCAGGACAGACATGAAGGGCGATGCAGAGGTTGACCAGTACGCGCAGGAGACGGCGCACCTGCATATCGACGCGGCTACGAACAAGCGGCTGTTCAGGAAGATAAACAAGCGCATCTTGGCGATCATGCTTGGGGTAGGTTTGGAATTTGGAAAGCGCCGATATCTCCGCTGTGCTGACAAAAGAAATGATATCCAGACGTACTTCTGCCAGGCGCTTGACAAGGGAACCCTTGGGTTCAGCTCGATTATGGGCATCAACAACGATGCTCATCTGCACGGCAACCAGTTCAGCTGGCTCGGCACCATTCTCTACATGGGCATTCTCGTGGGAGAATACCCGACCAATTTCCTGCTCCAAAAGCTGCCCGTGGCCAAGTATCTTGCTGTAAAGTACGTCTCTCGGCCCTAGCAGATGAGAGACGAAGCTGACCCGAAGCAGTGTGTTTCTGTGGGGGGCGGTGGTGACGTGCTCTGCCGCAGCCACCAACTGGGGTGCTTTGATGGCGGTGCGTTTCTTGTTGGGCATCTTCGAGTCTTGCGTCCAGCCTACCTTTATCATCCTGTGAGTCTCGGAGGGAAGAGCCCGCCACAATCGGACTGACTATTGCCAAGCACTGCAATGTGGTACACGCGGGAGGAACAGGCGGTTCTGACCAGCCTGTGGTACTGCATGATGGGTGTCCAGTTGATGGTAAGCCACCGCACCTGGAACTCAAGATTGGGGGATTGACTCTCTCACAGGTCGGCGGCCTGATTGCATACGGCGTATCTCACATCAAGGACGCGCCGGTATTCTCTTGGCAAGTCCTCTTCATGGTCCTCGGCTTGGCTACAGTGCTATGGTCCATCGTCATCGCATGCTTCCTGCCCGACAGCCCCATGAAGGCGAAGTGCTATAACGAAGACGATAAGCGCTTGATGTTCGCAAGAGTCCGAGGCAATCAGACGGGAATGCAGAACAAGACGTACAAGAGATACCAGGTCATCGAAGCACTGCTTGATCCGTACGTCTGGTGCTGCGTACTTCTGCAGATCACCAGTACCCTGATCATCGGCGGTCTCGGCGTCTTTTCCAACCTCATCATCAAATCCTTGGGTTTCTCGGTCCTGCAGACGCAGCTGCTCAACATCGCACAAGGCGCGGTGACGATCCTTGTCATGGTTGGGGGTGCCATGCTGGCCAGCAAGACGAAGCAGACGCTGTTGGTCATGTTTGTGAGTCTTGATTCGTGCGAGCTGAGGCAAAGCTGACAGGAAGACGAAAGCTCTGGACACTTCCAGCCATTGCGGGAACAGGGATTCTGATGGGAATAGCTCCCAACTCCAAGAATGCGGGAGGCCTGCTCGTCGCGTTCTACTGCACCCAGTTCATCTTGGCAGAAGGCAATCTGATCTTCTCCCTCATATCGAGGAACGTTGCCGGGCAGACGAAGAAGGGTGTAACGCTTTCCATGACATTCATGTAAGTCTACAGTGGTGTACCACCGACTGCATTTGGCTGACATACTACCAGCGCTTGGGCTGCAGGAAACAGTAAGTGTAACCCCAGCGATCGGGTGGGCGAGATGCAGGTGTATTGCAGCAACGCAGGCTATGTGCAGCAGCAGGCGATTGGCCCTCACAGACCGCTAACATTCATACAGTGACGGCCCCGCAGCTCTTCCAGACCAGTGATGCTCCCCGATACCGACATGGCTTTACAGCCCATCTCTGCCTATACGTTATTTACATAGCGGAGATCGCCGTCACGTGGTTCATTCTAACGCGCAGAAACAGGGCTCGCGCTATTAATGCGGCGAGCAGAGCAGAAGAGGTCAGTGATCTTGCTGTTGCGTCTCGGAATGTGTGCGCTTACTCTGCTTGTAGATGGGTTCTGGCGCCGGAAGCAAAACTGATGCCCAAGAACTCGCACTTCAGGACCTTACAGACAAGGAGGTAGGTGCTCTCGTTCTTCGTGCATTAGAAGTAATACTGAGATGTGCAAGAATCCGGAATTCAAATATGTCGTTTAATCAGATGGGAGGGCCGCGGAACCGTAGATACAGAATAGTGAATTCACCATTTGTTCCGCGTCACATCAGCAGTTGAAACTACTATCACGCTACTTTTGTAAAATTTGAAATGCATTATCTTTTCCCGCCCAAACGCCTTATCTCCCCACAGCACGAGCCTACATGTTTTCCCAACACAAGTCATACAGGCCCAGATCCTCTCGAACCCACTCCAGACATTCCCCCACCCCATCCCCTCAACCCAGCCCACCAAACGGCCCCTGCTGGCCCATATCCTGCAAGTTCGAGTACGTACTGACCCTCAAATCCTGCTGAAACGAGTCATCAAAGATGCTCCTAAAATCCTCAAACGCCGCATACGAGCTCTGCCCCGTCGGCGACGCAAACGCCTGCTGCGCCCCCGCCATCGCCCCCATCGGATCAAACGCTCCCGCCCCAGCACCCCCCATCATCTCACCCGCCTGAAACGCCAACGGCAGCGGCGGAAAAGCCAGGCTGATCGAATCCGGCGACTCCCCCACATCAGCCTGTTGAAACCGGCCATCCGCCACGATCCCACCACCGCTTTGCTTCCGTGGTCCGGTGCCTTCTTGGTACGTGGTTGGCGTCGCACTGCTGCTGCCGCCGCTTCCAGCAGCAGCGTTCTTTTTTGCCGACGAGCTCGTCGTGCCTGCTGCTGCTGCTGCTGCGTCCGCCGCCTGGTCAGAATACGCGGGCTCGCGGATGTCCAGCACGGGATTCGACGACGCGTCGTGCCGGCCCTCCTGGAGGCTGGCGTGGGCGCTGGCCAGGCGGTCGGCGAAGCGCGAGGCGAGGTTGCCCTGGGTGTCGGCGGCGCCGGTGTAGTGTTCGCCGCTCCAGCGGGTGGAGATGGTGCGGAGGAGGTGGACGGCGTTGGAGACTTCGTCGGAGAAGAGTTGGGTGGAGTGGGCGGAGTGGGCTTTTGGGTTTTGGTTGGTTAGTCACCGTGCTCCTGAGTGTGGTCATGGGATCATCTACCGAGTAAAACACGTCCAGCGATGAAGAGGCAGAAGGAGAATTGGGGGTTGGTGATGCCGTCGGTGGCGCGGAGGAATTCTTTCGCGATCATGACAATTTCTTTGGCGGCGGTGAGGCAGGTGCCGGCGGAGGTGGAGGAGGGGAGGATGGCGGAGTAGCGGTTCCATTGTTTGGCGGGGTAGGCGATGCTTTGGTGGAGCTGGATCACGGCGGCGTTGTGCGTGATGTGGGCGAGGGTGAGGTTTGGGTCCATGTTGCCGTCGTCATTGAGGGCGCAGGCGATTCGCCACTTTGGGGGTAGGAAAAGTCTCCATCTGGAGGTCATCAGCTTCAACCCACAGTGGATGTAGTATCTGCCTACCTGACAAGTCTCAGGTCCAGCTCCTTGAACCTCATCAGCCAGATCTGAATGCTCTGTGGATCCTTGAAATTGATGCCGTGCCGTAGGAAGAACTTGGTGACGAGGTTGAGGCTCTCGGTAGCCTCGATGCAGAAAGCAAAGCCACCAATCGAATCGACTTCCTCCTCGTTTGCAGGTAGTCGCTCGCTCGTTGGAGTGGGCTGCTGCTGAGACGGAGCCATATTTTCGCCTATGCCGAAGAAGGGCGTAGTGGTCGGTGTTCCGGCTTCCCAGATTTTACCCTCGCAGGGGAGACGCCGCCGCACGTCGTTCCTGGTCAGGCTGTTGTTCCAGCTGTTCGATGGTTAGATGGGCGTCTTACAAACGGGGGACACTTACCCCGTCCCAATACTGCAGAAGCGGTCCATTAAGAACGCATTCCAGAAGATGCGTCTACGTTCTTCGGATTCAATCCAGGTGTTTGCGCTGCTGAGGAAGCTCATTCGGTGAAACAGATACTCGGTATTTTCTCTTGATGAATCATCGTCATTGTCTTCCACGCTTAGTTGGAGTTGTTCAACGGATCTTGTCAAAGAATTCACCAAACTCCACGCCATTGGCCCTCGACCGCCGCCAATCTGTTCAAGATTAGAGGTTGAACGTGAAGAAGATACGATACAGGAGAAAGATCCATGGTAAATCAATATCTGCAATTACTTACTATATCGAATGCAACAATCACCAGAGCTTGCAAATTTTGAACAGTGGCAACTTCCATGCTCTGAAGGATTACTGTATGTCGACATTTCGTGGATAAATCCTTGAGGTCTGTGCGTTTCGTGAAATAAGAGTCCGTACTGAATCGAGCGCAAACACTGACAATTGCATGGTATATGCTTGCAAGCTTCGGCTGCTTGCTGGGATCCGCCATCTGTTCTCGGAAGGATCGCACGTGAAGCACAGGGATCCATGGGTGAATACGTGAGGCATAGAGCTCAAAGAGACGTTTCAGGACGTCGCCTGGAGGCAGAAGCGGATCAGATGTTGGGAGACGTGTTTCCGATCTCTCAGGTCCGCTAATGTCATGCGTCATCCGGAGCCTTTTGGCGGGGATTTCAGCAGTGGCATCGGAAGCGGACCAATGAATGTTGTCAGATTGGGACCCATTAGCAGTGGCGATGAGCTTCCTCTTCAGTTCCTGGCTTTGAGCAGAAAGGGTGGGGCTATCATGGGTTTGCTCCACATTTTCAAAGGGCGGCTCATTATTGAACGCTTTCTCCAAGAACGGCTTCAGAAGAATCGACTGGCCAAGGAGCATCTGCTCGAGAGTGGCTTGTGCACATTAGTCATGTCTTGGTGGGGGACGTCAAGCACTGACAAACGCGTTGACTGAGTGATTCAATTGCGCCGGTCCGGAGACCAGGCCGCAGTCTGGATTCTTCATAGACGCATTCCAGTCCTGCAGCAGATTTATTAGTAAGGACATGATTGGGGCGATTGAGAGACAGACCCAGGCTGTCGCATTGAGAGCAAGGCTGCTGGCGGGTGCATTTCGCTTTGCGTTTCCTACAGCTTTGGCAGCTTGATCGCCATTCTGCAAGTCAGCTCTCGTATCGCGAGATATTACTGGCCGAACATACGCAGGGCCCGGTTCCTTTCCCTCCGACGTGTTCTCCTCGTCTTGCACTGGCCATGAACGTTTATCGGCACCGGCCCGGGACTTTGCGGCGTCAGAAGTGGGGTTGGGCATCTCGACTCCAATTCGATGGATGCGCAGCGCGATAAAGCAAAAGAATTAAGGCGGCATTTGGCATTCGAGCGGGTGATTCGAGAGCGGACAGTCGATATCACTCTGGAGCCGCAAATGCAAGTTTCTTTCTCACGCCGCCCACCGGGGAAGCAGTGCGTGGCATTTGCGGGGGACCCCGCATCCTGGGTGGTGGCCAGTGCGAGCAATCACGCAAAACAAACATCAGGAACGCCTTCGATCCCGTTTCAGCTTATAGCTCAGTCCAACAAGGAATGGGTCTGCAACATGAGGATCATTCTTTCCTCAGTCCGAAGTTCGCGGTGGGCGGGGCCCGGGCGAGGTCCCGGAGGAGCTCCCGGGAGCAGTTGTGCCACCAATCGCGCGGCGTGCTCGACTAAAGCGGTAGGTTCCACCGACAAACTCCTGCGACGAAGGAGAAAAGCGGCAACGATCATCTAGAAATATACTGGCGGAACTTTCCGGTCACGTCTTTCTCAACGTTTCGCGATATTATCAAGGACTTAATTTCATCTATTAAGCTCTGCGTCGAGGCAAGGATCGACCAGTGCACAACAGAATACGTTCCAATTATAGACATTTGCCGAACTACAGTACGAGCTTCTGAAAAAACAAAAGAACACTGAGGGTCCCGCTTCCTCATGCCCAGATAAGATCACCCCAGCTTGGATGATCGCCTCCTGTGGCATGTCCCTCGAAATAGCCATCAGACGATCTCGCCTGAGAAGTCCACGGGCCTTCCAATCCCCTGCGTTTGACGTACTCATAGTACAGCGAATTCCAAACTGGCAGAGCGCTCCTTACTCCGAATGAATCTGTCGAGATATTGGCCCAAGGCCCATCAACCAAGACTGCCTCGCACCGGTACCATTGCGGATCATATGGCACCGTCTGGTTCAGGTTGAACGCTGCCGCGTACTCTGATGCTTTCAGAAGCAAGTTGTCTCCCAGGGAATAGAGATCACTGCCCTGCGACTGCGCAACGCGGGCTCCCATAGCCGACCAAGCGATCCCTGACTGCGTGTGACCTGCTCGTCATCAGCTCTCCAATCCGAAAAAAAAAAAAAAAAAGCGTCACAACTCGATTCCGCGCACTCACCCTGATCCCTCCCCGCCTCCACCGACTGCCCCGTCTCCGGCTCATACATCGCCCTCACCCCCGCACACGGATTATTCACATACTCATTAACCGCATAATTCCACAACACCACATCATCCAGGTACACCGCAAAGCTCATCAACGCCTTAATACTCACCATCCCGTAATTCGCCTGCCCCACCCCCACACTCTGCCGACTAAACAACCAATACAGCTGCACGCTGAACCCCGTGCCCCCCCTCCACCCCGCCCC